>MU001781.1:0-122831 GCA_010093585.1 Melanomma pulvis-pyrius CBS 109.77 | reverse complement strand
GGGAGTGGGATGGGGGAGATGAGGAGGAGGGGGAGGAGGAAGAGAGAAAGAAAGCGGTAAATGCAGCAGAGAATGAGACGGAGACGCTAGAAGGGTGAAGGGTTCTACTCCATATAGAATAGTTCGATGCAGTCGACACGAGATGCGGCAGGTGTTCGATCATTGCTCAGCTCGTAATCGAGTTAGTGGTCCCAACATAATGCATGAGGGCACGCATAGAGGCCATCAGCAATAGGAAAGAAAAGTCGTGTAACCTGAATGCACTCATTTGATCTCGAAATACCGTGAACATTCTTGTTTATAGGGCCAGCTGATGGACTCGAGATATCGTAACGAGCCTTTGCGGAAGGTCGCCAAACCGAAGAAGCTAAGCATGGGAACACGCACAGGCGGCCGACCCTCTGCACTCAGGCGTGCCATCGTCAGCCACCCGCGTGAAGGCGGTCCTGATTGCCTTGGAAGCCCTTGGAAGATTGGCGCGGGTGTGGAGGTTCTGTGCCGTTGGCGGGGTCCCCGCAACGCCATGCAGGAACCTGTGGTGGATGTTGCGGATGACGCTTGCGCGTGGACACCCTCTCGCCCATTCTCGAAGCCATGCGGCGCTCGAAAACGATGCCATCCCCAGCCGTTCACGATGGCGCTCTCGGAAGGGGTGCCGATACATGGATGGGGAAGAGCTCCGCTGTCGTCTGACACCCCAGCCTTGATGCCGAGGTCACGAGCGCTGCTTTCACGCTTGGTGGCCGTCCGAGCTCATTCCAAGGTTATGTACATGATCATCGCCGCCACCTCCTCGCTGCTATGCTCCACCCCTCCTCGCGCTCTCAACGGAGCGGCTTCAAGTAACACTGCACCTGTCCACCATGCCTCGACCCGCCCGCTACGACTTCCCAACCCGCCCGGTGGCGCATCCCGACGCCATTGTGGCCGGCGAGAAGTACCGCTTCACCATCCTGACCGACGGCCTGATCCGCTTCGAGTGGGCAGAAGACGGCCAATTCGAGGACCGCGCCTCCACCTTCGCCATCAACCGCAAGCTGTCCGTACCGGACTTCTACGTCTGGGACCGTGGCCACGGCATTGAGATCGTCACGAAGCGCTTCCACGTCATATACAACAAGAAAAAGTTCAGCCCCGAGGGCTTGATCATACACCTCAAGGGCAATGTGTCGGCCAAATGGAAGTACGGCCAGCAGGCGTCGAATCTGGGCGGTACTACGCGCACGCTCGACAACGCCGATGGCAGGACTGGCGTAGACCCCGGGGTGCTGTCGCGTGAGGGCTTCGCGGTCCTGAACGACACCAAGACGATGCTGTTCGATAAGGACGGCTGGATTGCGCCCCGTAGATCGGGCGACAGGAGCGACGAGTACATGTTCCTCTACGGCCACGACTACCGCGAGGCCATGCGGGCATACTACGCTGTGTCTGGGAGCCAGCCCCTGCTGCCCCGATTTGCGCTAGGAAACTGGTGGAGTCGCTACCACGCATATGACAGAGACGAGTATATAACCCTCATGGATCACTTCGAGGACGACGATGTCCCCATGAACGTTGCCGTAATAGACATGGACTGGCACAGAGTGTGGGATCTCCCCGATGGACTCAACGGCTGGACCGGGTACACTTGGAACAAGAAGCTCTTCCCAGACCCAACTGCATTCGTCGAAGAGCTCCATGACCGTGACATGAAAGTCACTCTCAATGTGCATCCTGCAGATGGCATCAGGCACTTTGAAGATCAGTACAAAGAGGTCGCCAAATATCTTGGCATTGATCCAAGCACCAAGCGTGCAGCCGACTTTGACTGTACCGACAAGAATTTCATAGATGCATATTTTGACATCGTGCATCACGGGCATGAAGAAGAGGAGGGCATTGATTTCTGGTGGATTGATTGGCAGCAGGGGAATAGCTCGAAGCTCCCAGGCGTTGATCCGCTCTGGGTTCTCAACCATTTCCATTTCCTCGACATTGGTCGGGGCCAGCAACGCCCTCTAATTTTCTCTCGTTTTGGTGGGCCTGGCTCGCAGCGGTACCAGATTGGCTTCTCCGGGGATACGCTCATGACATGGCAATCCCTCCACTTTCAGCCCGAGTTCACTGCAACCGCGTCCAACATTGGCTACGGATGGTGGAGTCACGATATCGGGGGCCACCAGCGTGGACAGAAAGACGACGAGCTGACGGCTCGATGGGTACAGCTGGGTTGCTTCTCTCCGATTCTTAGGTTGCATTCATCGAACAATCCCTTCAACACTCGAGAACCATGGCGCTTCACTGATGAAGCCAAGTCTGTGATGGAGGATTCCCTTCGATTGAGACATAGATTGATTCCTTACCTCTACACTATGAATGCCCGATCAGCCTCCGATGACGAGCCCCTCATCCAGCCAATGTACTGGGATTACCCTGAAGTCGACGAAGCTTACAAGGTCCCCAACCAGTACCGCTTCGGCAGCGAGCTGATCGTAGCACCTGTCACGCAGCCTCGTGATTCTAGTACACACCTTGGCGCTGTGAAGGCCTGGCTTCCTCCACTACGATTCGTCGACATCTTCACCGGCGTTGTATACTCTGGAGATCGCGAGCTACAATTCCATCGTCCGCTAAATCAAATTCCCGTCCTAGCCCCTGAGGGTGCCATCGTTCCTCTCGATGCCGCCTGGCGTCCACGCAACGGCTCGCCCAACCCATCCGCCATCGAGATTCTCCTCGTAGTTGGCGCAGATGGCTCCTTCAACCTGACTGAAGACAATGGCACCGGCACCCATGTCGATGATGGTGATTTCCGCATGATCGAAGACGACGGCATCGAGTCTGACTCTGAGAACGTCCGCTTCAGCTACACGCCTATCACGTACAAGCAATCCACAGGCGTCATTAAGATCGGACCGACCTCTCCAACCGACCCCTCCATCCCCTCATCCCGAGACTGGAAGATCAAACTCATTGGTTACACGCCAAAGGACAGGTCAGAAATCCGCTGCATGACGACCTCCTCCAAAAAAGCTAAGCCCATGAACTATACTGCCGAAGCCGTCGACAACGGAACCCTCATCACGCTCGGCGCTGTCCCGAGCGACCAGTCCTGCGTCGTCGAGCTCGGGTCTAGCGGTCCGCAACTTGATGTGCTGGACCCGAATAAAATGATCTACACGCTCATTGACAACACTGCCATGAGCTACGATAGAAAGTGGGATGTCTGGGGGAGTGTAAACCGCGATGAGGCGCTGTCGAGCAAGATTAGTAGATTGCATAATCTGGGCCTCCAGCAAGAGTTGCTAGATGCGATTTTAGAGCTGTTACTTGCGGACTTGAGATATGAGTAAGGAACAGGAAGAGAGCGGGGCGCTGCGTTGATCGTAGGGATGATGGGACATGTGTTGTGATGATGATATGGCTGGTAGATTGATCGCTTTAGCTATGCATTGCATTTAAGAATATTGAGTCTTGGTTATCTCGTCTCGAGAAGAGGATCGATCATGAAAGTTATGTCCGTGACGGTCATATTTGTTCCATGTTGGCGCCTCTCTAATGGGCTCGTCTTAACAACAACAATAACAAGGCATTGTCAGTGCTTGGGTAGGCTTTGTGGGCTGTGCCACAACGAGCGCAAAATGCGTATGGTCCTCAGACATTTCCCGACACGGTGTTTTGCCATCGGTGTTTCGGGAAGCCAACTCAGTTCTTGGGACATGCGGGTGGCCCTCAGGGACCTAGGTATCTGCCTACCAAAAATCGATGTTGATGCGCTACGATACAAAGGAGATGCATACTGGCACCGAGCACACAGGATTAGGCAGCTTGACAAAGTCCAAAATTGTGCTAGAACACCCAGAGGGTCTTGTGTTTATCGCGCAGTCCTCTTTTTATACCCTTGAGCCTTGATTAAGATTTGTTAGAGAGTCTTTGTTACTTGGCTTTAGCACATGCAATTATTACTAACACAAGCTTTGCAGTTTTATCCCACGCGATAGATTGATCGTAGATTTTACTGAGATAAAAAGCAAAATTGTTGGCCAAAAACATCTATCTGAGTATACCTAGATTTTGTCCCACAGAAAAGACTTCGCATCTAGCACAAATGCCTTTTTAGTAGGATACTTCATGCATGTCTAGGAAATCATAGATTGTCCGGCACTCTGTGTGCGAACACCTCGTAAGTGATGAGAATAAGGATACCACCAATCCAGACTCACGTTTGAGCCAGGGCTTAGTCCAGCTCTACCCACATGTCTCCCGCAGCTGCCTTTTGACGAGGAGCTTGACCTGCGTTGCATTTGTAGCCATGCATGCCAGAGAGAGTTCCCTGGGCAGGACCGTTCCATGCAGCCCAACCTTCAGTCGCATCGCAAGCTTCGCTGTTCAGCCGTCAGTAATTTACTCACATTGATCGTACGCAGGAAGGCCACGGATCACCCACAAGTAGAAAGTGCATGTGCATTCTTGGCTGATCATGTAACCCTTGATCTCTTGATAGAATCGGTGACAAATATACTCGCCTTCAACCATCGTTTGGCCGCTTCTATCGCTCAGTACGATAGTGCCGCAGCCTCGAGCTTGAACGATGTTGTCAGATCCGGTGACAGTAACAGAAATGTCGTTGACATGGTCATTATGAATCTCAGGGGTGACAAGCTCGGTCCTGTTGACCTGAACCTCATTAGTGGAGAGAGCAGCTGGATCACCCTTGAAGGTGCCCCCTTCGAGTTGGGGGTTGTCCATGCATGTGTATCCACGCATGTTTTGGCCCACTAGATTTTCGTTCTCATGACTATTCGATCTTGTGAATTCGCTCTTGCAGTCTGTCTCGCTGGCAACACATCAGCACCTTCTAGTGAAGAGACATAGAACACTCACTTGTAGAAGACGCAAATGCATCCTTGGACGATGGTATAGCTTGCGACGACCTTGCCCATCATTTGGCATCCGATGTTGCCTACCATATCAGAACTACTGTCGTCCTCGAAACCGATGGTGCCACATTTGAGGGTCGATTTGGCTTCAGTGCCGGCGAGAGCGGGAGAGCGAGCGGCAATGATGGCAGCAGGAGGCCCGTTGGAGAGAATTCCGGGTAGATGTTCGTTCTCAGTAGCGTGGCGATGGTCGATGCATACATAGGTGATTAAGTTCCAGCTCTGCATTCGATCGCCCTCGGCTGGACCATACCAGCCTGTATATGTACCAGTGCACTTCTCACCTCTTGCTGTCTGTCAGAATGGGGAATTAGTTGTTAACGTCCAACCTACTGGTACATAAAGCATGTGCATCCTTCCCAAATCTTGTATGACGCTATGGTTTTGCCGGTAGGGATGCGTTGGCACGACTTGCTCATCATGTACTCGAAGCCACCTCCAAGATATGCTAGAGTAGAGAAAGGTCAGCAACTGTTTCCAGAGCGAACGATGGCGAGAAGTGAAAACAGTTCTGGACCAGAACTTGGTTATGGATAAAAGAGGAGACAAATACTTACAGACAGTGCCACAGTAATGAAAGACTTCGTCGACCTCTTCAATTGGTGCGGCAACGACCAGAGCGCCGGTAGCCAGAAGGCTTGCGAACATAGCCGAGAAGCGCATGATAGTTGATCAGTAGACCTAGATCTAAGCTGATGTGGAAGGTTGAGAAATCGATTTTAGTTGAGGGGAGATGGAGAGTGGAAAGAGATGAAGAGAGGGTTGAAGGTGAGTGAGGTCTGTATACCTTAGCAAAAGAGGAAGGCACAACCGCAGCTAAGATAATCAAGAGAACTAAGGCAGTGTGAAGGTGGCACGATGATCACGTATCGCAAGTGTCAATTACACGATATACCGCATATCATTGAGGGCAGAGCGGTGAAAAAGGAAGATGCGAGGTACCTCAGAGAGAACGCCCATTATTGGCGAAGATGCCACGATACTTGACATTTATGAAGCGAAGAAATGCCAGCATATAAGCGAAAATTTTCTAATATGTTGATGAGCTGTGAAGTGAAAAGAGGTGCGGATTCCCCCGTGGTTGTCACAGTGGCCTAGCCCTGAATGCTCTCCTCGAGGCCAACCATGTGTTTCTGTGCATCCGCAGCCGCTGGGAAAAATTTCCTCGCAATAGAAATGTCACTCGACAGGATGCCGTTGGAGTGGGCAGAAAAGCTTGTTCAGCTGCTAATGTCTTGACGTCGTTCCAACGTCGTTGCCCCGTTTCAACCAAAAACCCCCAACGCCATCTCATTGGATAAACGCCCCTGGGTCCTTAGCTGTCTTGGCTTGACTATCAAGAACCAATCTTTTTGAGATTGAAGGCAGCTGGGTATGCTGGGTACTTTGATATACTGTTTCATAGAATAAAGCAAGTCGGATCAATACCTAGAGTCATGAGTGTAAACACTGAAGAGGGAACGACAAAAAAAAGAATATATGACTAGAAAATAAAACCATGTATTTGAGCTATATTCAAACGAGAGAATTATAGGGGAATAATTTTTATAACTCTACTACCCTGGCACACACGTTCATATATCGAGGGTAGCTTTTAGAATCAAAGCAGTACGATACTCGTTGACTCCGGATACTGCGAAGCAGATAACAGAGAACTATCAGAACCCTCTGGAACATGTATAGTGCCGACCCTAACATACTCCCTCTTCGTTGCATCAACTAGTGCTACTGCGAGGCCAGTATGAGGAGTTAGCATCAGAGCCTCGCAATGCTCATCCCTCTCGAAGTCAAAAAGTATCTTTGCTTCCACAAACTCTTGCTCGCGAAGCTGAAGCAAACAGTCAAGTCCTGCTGTATTCTCCTGTTCTTTCCCATCATTCTCGACGAGGTTGATGGCTGTAACCGGGCCCCGGATGCGCGCGAAACCGCCTTTCAGCTCCCCAAGCGGATTTTCTCCCACAGTTTCAACGCTGCAGTGTTCCAATTCGGCACAGTAATCCGTGTCGTAATCGGTCAATCCCGCGTAGTAGTAACTAATATTGCCTTCGACGGCAGCAAATGACCAGGATGGCGCTCGCCAAACTTCCAGCTTTCTAGGTTTCTTCTTTGTCCACACCGTAACATCATTCGGATGTTCCAAACGCCATAGAAGTCCTTCAAGGAAGTGGCTCTTCCAGAGTCCGGCATAACAAATCTCACCCGTCCGTTCCTGAATTGCAGCAATAGTGCCGGATAATGCTGGAAGGTAATCAGACGCGTACGTGATATTTCGAGAGCTGAAAGCAGCAATTAGTTGATACCAGGACCTCTGGCTGGTTGATGATGGTACCACACTTTTGGCAATATCATCAACTCGGAAATCCGGATCCACATCAACAAGGTGTTTCCCGTTCTCACCCTGAAGCATATCGGCACAATCCCAGTACATCTGGTTTGTTGCAAAGTGTAAGGTACGCACTGGTAGTAATCGCTCTTGCAAAGTCCACGCGCGCGTTGATAGAGGCTCCTCCTAGCATGCACTTAGTTCGTACATACAAAATAGCGGGGTGAGAATATATGACTTACCATTAAAGGATCCATGTCATTACTCTGGGCAGAGCACGGGGAGACATTTACATCATATGTACCAAACGTCCAGAAGTAAAGTTGAAATGAGCCTTCCTCATCTTGAACCGAGGCTGGGTACGTTGACTTGATCGTGCGGTCGCCGAGAAAGCCCTCACTACTGTCATTGGCTCGCGCTGCGCTTATCGTGAGATATGAATTCGAATAGATATTAGCCATATGAGCAGCTTCGCGCTGCCAATCCGCTTTGTCGTCTTGTATAATACATAGACAATCGATCCAAATATACTGCTGACGGAGATATCTGGTGATGAAGATGGCATCCTGCAACGTCTTTGGAAGGCGTGAGAATTTAATTCCCTGCATGTGGCTTTCTCTATTGTCCGTCATCGTCTTGTAGGCTAAAATGCTACCCCAGCAGTACGAAAGAGCACACCAGCTGCCCTTCTCTTGTGCGTAATGCTCTACCAGTTTCAGGTTTGATTCTTGGAAGAGGCCACTCCAATCACTGTTGCCTAACATTTCGTCTCGATCTGGAAGCGCCCCGAGATCTAGCAGTCTCGTTGGCATTTGTGTCTGCTTTCTTGCGATGAGGGAGCATTGTTGATGTCCACTGTTACAATCACCGAGCCATAAATCAATCTGCCTTAGGGCGAGTTCATTCGTTGGACTCTCCTGAACATGGCGGAACAGAATCTTCTTCGCTAACAAGTCATCTGTACCCTTATTAGCCGATATGAACGATAACTACTCACTCAATGGCTCACCTAACGCTGTACATATCACTACGTCTTTTGCCCAAAACCGGGCCTTCGGTTCTTCTTCTCCCAAATACATGACTATAGCCGAATCAAAGGTCCCAGTGAAGCAAAGCCAAACCTGTCCGCTATCTTCCTTAGCTCCGCTCCCGTATTTGTAATTGAATGATTCTTTCACGGCGCATGCGAGGCTATTACAGAGGCTGCATGACTCTGCACTGACAAACAAAGCTGAGAAGTTGTTGTGCGATTTGGCAATGTAGGCGTATTTGAGCCTGTCTTTCGTATACTGAACGGGAAGGGATGGGTCTCCTATTATGATTTTGCGGAAGGGAATGGGGCGGCAGATTGTACAGAGGGACATCGTTGGCATCGATTGAGCAACTGAAAAGCCTCAAATAAGCTATTGCAATTCAATCCAGCAGAACGAAGTGTAGGCGATGGTAAATTGTCTCTCATAAAAAGGGATGGTAGTTCATAATCTCTTCTTACAAAGATAAGGATGGTGTTTAGAACTACGTAAGCTGTATGTTGACTTTCCGGGTATAGGCACCTCCTCCACGCTAAGAATTGCAGTGCAGGCGCGTGCTGTCCAAGTTTCCGGATCACCCCGATTCTACTCGTTCACAGCAGAGTACCTACCAACAACTTTACTACTTTACTGCTACAAAGTACATTTAGCATTATACAAATAATTTGGGAATAAATTTCCGCATAAGATGAAGTCAAAGGAATATCACATGCATGTCTAGATAGGCCAATGAGAGCTCTTCAACCCATCTTCCCGTCTACGAAGAGCTGGTATGTAGTAAGGATTTCTTCTAGACGCTAGAACGAAAAGTGCAACGTAAAGAAATAGAAGTGAAAGTATATTAGCGCTGCAGAACTGTAAGATATTGCAAGAAAACAAACCTAGAGCAACAGCAGCTTTTTCTATTTATAGTGTATAGATTTTCCGGGAACGTGCCAAGCCTTATGTAATATATTAGTCTCACTTTTGTCGTCTTAACACTATCATATTGCACATCCAGAGAAGTCGGTCAAATGATTTCTCCACGGGCTTATTGCGGTTTGATGGCTAGTCAGTAGTCAGCATTCATACAAAAGCTGCTTTCAGGGCCATTGGGATGACTGCGAATTGGGCTCCAACGAAACCTCAAACACAATTCTAATTTAGGAACCTAAACTGCCATTCTATAATTTTCCTCTCCATATAGTCATCATCAACACCATCTCAATTAACCAATGCTATGGCGCAGACTCTCACCCAATCCGACCTCATATTCCCCTCGGCTTCGCACTCGTTCTCCAGCACCCTCTCGTCTCTAAAACGGTCTGCACTCTCCATTCACAACCGACTCTTCTCCATCTCCTCGGATTCTGTTTTCGTCACCGCGGTATCAGAGGCATACAGCCTCCCCTTGGTGGCCAACGAACGATGCGGAAGCTGGTACATCCCGCCGGAGAAAAAGACGGAAAGCTGTTATTTCAAGAGTACGGATGGACATATGAATGAGTGGAGTTTTAATCTTAGGAGGTTGAATTTGCAGGTCTTGAGGGTTGTGGGGAGCAATGGTGGGTGAGTGATTTGTCGTATCAAGGGTTGATGGGAGAGAGCTGATTGTTGGTAGGTGTGTGGTTGTGGATTCGACGAGGAGGGGAAAGAGTAGGCCACTTTCCGTGAGAGTACCCAGGATGAAGAAGCTAATAAACCGGCAAGGCATTCCCGACGCGCTCTCCAAAACCGTCCCTATTTGGTGCTGCGTAATGAATCGTGCCATCTTCCCAGACTCGGGACCACACGCTTTACATACGCCGCCCCAAGCCGTCTCAGCATCCGAACACGCACAGATAGAAAGGAGAATCGATGGTTTTGTAAAGCAATTTCTCGTAAGCTAAGCTCTCATCACCCTTTCACGCCCATATACCCGCTTTAGCAATTGTCTAACCACCGAACCAGGAAATCTGCGCTCCAAACCTTCCAGACCTCCGCCGTGCTGTCAAAAAACCCCTGCGCCCTCTATGGATAACGCAAGGCTCCACTCTACCTAACACACCTCCATCATTCCCAGACTTCCACCCCGTAGTCCTCTGCACCGCATCCCGGCGTGTGCACGGCGGCGAGGGCTCAGAAAACGGTTACATCCAAGGGGCGGCCGACGACCAGGAAGCCTGGTCCCATGGGCTCACCCCCAAGGTGTTCTGGAACCACGAGGAAAAGCTCCTCGGCACAAACGAAGACGAGCTACCGGATGTGATCGCCGACCTCGTCAAAACGGAGAAAGGGCCAGACGCAGCGCCCATATTGATCGCGCCAACGACCAACCTCTTCGTGTCCTCGAGTCGGAATATCGACATCTCGCCTTTCAGCACCATCATAAGCTGTACACCCGAACCCCTGACAACGACAGCCCCCGAGCATCTAAAGAAGAAGTATTTGCACCTTCCCTGCGGCGCCGGAAAACTCGGTTCGCGAGATCTGCGGGCACAACTCTCGCGCCTCCCCTCCTTCATCTCTTCCCTTCCAGACAAGCTAGGAGATATCCTCGTCTGCTGTCCGACAGGCCGAGATCTCTCCGTCGGCGTGGCTCTTGCGATTCTATGCCTGTACGCCGATACAACCGGCGTTCTATCACGACGAGGCGGAAGTGGAGGCGGGAAGAAGACGGACAAGAAGTTCATCAAACAGCGGCTAACGTGGCTGACGACCACGAATCCGACGCTGAATCCGTCGCGCGGAACGCTGCAGTCCATCAACGCGTACCTAATGCCCGATCCATTCTCCCCCTCCAACGACGACACGCGCAACCCTGCACCCACGGCTCCGTCGCAGCGTACGCTCCTCGACGCTCACGGCCTCCCGGTCCCCACCTCGCCCGCTCAAACCAACAGAATAGACCCCGACCCCGAGTCTCTACCCTCGATGTCGATATCGACCGGCACGCCATCGTACCCAGTCCTCTTCGCCTCTTCGCCGCCCTCGCAACCCTCCCCACGCGCCCCTGGACCTTCACACGCACCCTGACATCGCGCCTCCCCACACACCCCTCAGGCACGGTAACCGGAACCGCATCCCTGACCCCCATTTCTCCCGCCGCACCTCAAGCCTCCAGCCTTGTCTACGCCAAGGAAGGAGCGTTTGTGACGGGCGATGGGCAGCCGTTCGCGACAAGGAGGAAGTATGTGTATCAACTGAGACGGAGGGAGGGGGACGCAGATGGAGATGGAGATGGAGATGGCGAAGCGGGCATTAGTGTGTATTTCTACGACGAGGCCAAGGGCGGTGGGATTGGGGGGTTGTTTGTTGGCATGGGGGAGTTGCGCGGGGATGGAGAAGCGGAGGGGGTGTTGGTGGCTAAGAGTCGAGAGACGCATCTTTGTGGGGGGGATCTGTACGCGGCGAGTTGGCGGTTTGGGAGGGGGATGGCGGGGCGCGACCGAGGGGGGAAGTGGTGGGAGGTCCGGTATGATGTCGTGGGGCCAAAGAAGAATTACGTTAGTGAGACGAGGTATACCATGGGATAGGAGAGAGATGCACGAGAAGTTCCGAATTGATGATTGATATCTAATTTTCCAAATCAAGTCTGAAAAAATTTGGAAGTCTGATGTCGTTCCAGATGTGGATGATCAGAGAAGTATGCATACTAGTATAAACCTATGCCTAGCGAGCTCCCATGGGGTATCAAAACCATCACGCCATGCCCTCACAATTACGCCTCGATTCCCCAATTGGGATCATCGTCAATCGTCCCTAGAACCTCAAGGTTATCGTCATGTGCAAACTGCACCGTCTTGCCTTTCTTTCCTTTCTTCTTCTTCCCATTCTCCTTTGTACTGCCATCCGCTTCATCATCCGTGAGTTCCGCCCCTGCGAGTTTCCGCTGCCGTTTCTCCTCTGCAGCCGCCTCTTGTGCCTTTCGAATAGCAATATCAGCTTGCGCTTGCAGCTCTTCAAGCTCTCTCTTGATGGCCTCTACATCTACATGAGCATCGTTCGTCTTTCCAGATAACTCGAGGTATAGATTCCAATCGGTGTTCCGGTCAGCACGCAGGGCTTTCTTCACGCGCTCAGGGTCCGTTTTTTCTTCTCGGTTGAACTTTTTCTTGACGGACTTCCGCGTAGTTCCGGGGAACATGTTGGATATCATCGCAAAGTCTGTGCCGAACATTTCCAGGCCATCGTAGAATAAGTCGGTACCTTCCGATGTCCAGCGTCGTCCTTGGCCTGGGAGCATGAAATCTTTCGGGAAACGCTTGTTGTCTCGCATGTAGCTTCTGGATGTGATGTGGGAAGTGAGATCGTCTTCGTCCACCTCCTCCATTAGTTCGATCTCGCGATCGGCATCAGCTTCTCGATTGATGGTTCCCGAATCCTGCACTAGTACAATCTGACCGTCGATTTCGCGGAGTTGGGGTCCTGTCGTCTGTTGTCCCAGTGCTTCATCGCGCGCTGCCCCCGCTCGTGCTAACTCTTCGTCGACTTTGTTTTGGGTGTCCCGACCATCCACGGCTGTTGCCTCCTCATCTCGCCGGCGCTGCTTGACTTCGTCCCAGTTGATTTCTCGCATCTTCTTCTCCCGCTCTGACAGCCTGCCGACACGAATATTACGGGATGCGAGACCTTGCATGAAGGTGGTCTCTGGATCGATCTCCTGGTCCTCGGCGTCCGATGGAGTAGGCTCCCTCTCGCGACTTCTGCGTTGGCTTTGCTGTTCTCCTTCGCCATTGCCTTCAGCATCAGGTCCCGATTCGCCCGTTTGTGTTTTCTTCTTCTTCCTTGTCGCCTTCTTTCGTTTAGGGGGGCCAATTTCCTCCTCGGCGGCTTCGCCATCCCCGCCTTCTCCTTCTGGTCCATCCGATTTTTTCCTGGAAGTTCCCTTATCTTTTCTTGTTTTGCGAGGCTTCTTGGTCGGTCGTTCAGCAGGTTCGGCGTCATCTTCAGCGGCCGCACTCGTAGCCTTCCTCTTGCCTCTGGCCTTTGGGCTTGGCCGTTTTGGTGCAGCTCGGTCCTCCTCCTCATGCTCTTCATCTTCCCCATCTTCACCCGGGGCAGCTACAGCGACTTTCCGCTTGGCTCTGGTTCTTGGCAGCGGTCGTGATCGGGACCCTGCTCCAGTTTCTGCCACCTCTTCTCCTTCGTCTGTGGGTTGATTCACAGTAGCCCAAGGAAGTACCCTCCGTCCTTTTCTCGGCTGGGGCTTTTGAGTAGGCGGCGGCACATCGAAGGCCGGGGTCTCGCCTGCGCCACTTTCCTGATTGGTGCTTCCGGAGGCCTCGGCGGGGATGTCGGTGGACGAGGCAGGTGTCTTGGTGGTTTGCAAGGTGTCATTCGTAGATACAGGATCGGTCGTGGGTTGTGTTTCCAGTTGAATTGGCTGGGAGATGGTAGCTGTGTCTTTGGCGGCAGGCGTTGGCGCCATTGACGCTGCCGCTGGGCCTCGTACTCCATCGTTGTCAGTGGGTGACTCCAGTCGTCGGCGTTTGGGCGATCTCCCTGGCCCCAGCTCCTCTTCGGCACGAGGCATCGCAGACGAGGCGGGAGACAGCCGCGAAGTGCTTTCGCCATCTTTGTGCTGCTGAGTTGTGTCTCGAGTGCTGATGGGCGCCTCGACTACCGTGGCGGGGAGAAGCTGTTCTGTCTGCGGGCTGGTTTGGGGCGCTGGCGTGGGCAGCTGTTGCGCTGGCTGCGGTTCGACAGTCGGCACGGGAGACGGCGCGACTTGGGCGTCGGCGGCGGCAGCGGCGGCAGCAGCAGCAGCAGCAGCGCCTGGCCGTCGCCGTGCGGGCTTGGGGGTGAACTTCCTGCCCGTCGGGTTCTTGTTGATGAAGGAGCTGAAGGTGGCAGCGGGCTTGGGCGGCGGGGCTTTCTCGCCGGGGCCGGGGGCGGGCGGCGGCGGCTGCGAGGAGCCGCCGTCTGCAGACATGGTTGCACGGCGTCTGGCACGACAGCGGGCTGGGTGCTTTCAACGCTGCGTGGCCGTGTGTGTGCGATTCGCCGCGGGGAAAAGTCCTGGCCGCTCCAGCTCCCAAGTGCGCGATGCCCGGGCGCGATGCCAAGACGCCACGCTAGCCGGCCCCGGCTAGCGCGGCTGTGTCTTGTCTGTCGACGCTGGAGAGGAGACTCTGCTCATCCGCTCCACCCTCTCTCGCGCCGGGCTCCCACACCACCTCCACCCTCTCACTCCTGCCCCTCGCCTCATCCGCCGCCTGCTCCCGCCCCATCCTGCCTCTTGATGACTTGAACAGCGCCCGTGGACTCCCGCCCCTGCCCCAGCACCATCCTCGTCGGCTCTGATGAGGCTCGCCGCCAGAACCGTCGTAACCCCATCGCTTGACATCGTCAAGATGGAGGAACGCAAGAGGCCCGGTGGGCCCGACGACGCTGCCCCTCCTGCTAAGAGGCAAGCCGTGTCCGTCAACGGTGCGCGGTCGCATCCAGACGCTGACCTGCCTTGGAAGGATGACATCGAGGTTCGCCCCCCTACACACACCCGTCCTCTCGCATTCCGCAATCGCCCTGGCTGACAACACCACCCTCCGCAGGCCTTTCAGAAAGATGCCATCTTCCGCCAGATGAAGGAGTACAAGCGCGAAAAGGTCATGATCGAGTCCCAGCTCCTCGACGCCGAGAAACGCTCCAAATACCACGACGATCACCTACGAACAATAGATGTTTGGTTCGATCAAGTCAGCACCCCCCTTGCGCGCCCTCTTTTGCGTTGTTACTGACATGTCGCCAGCTTATTGACGAGATCAAAACATTAAGCGGGGAAAAACTCCCCCCTCGAGAAGATGGTGAGTGCGAACCCACCCGACTCATAGAACCGGAACCTAATCTTTTCGTCAACCAGGTCCCGCTAGATCCATCCCCCCTGCGCTGCTCTTTGCAGACAGTGAGAAGTTCTCAAAACACTTATCTGGGCGCAAAGAGAAAATTATATCAGGACTGTCGACTGTCTTTGCTAGGTATCCGCCTAGTAGTCCGGAAGTCGCAGAACTGCAACAGCAAATATCGACACTTTTGGCCGCGGAAAAAGAACATATTTGTGAATTACAGCGTGTGAACGAAGAAAAACAGCAGACATCGGAACGTTTGGAAACCGCTACACTCCGCTATATGATGGCTGAAAAAAAGCTCGATCGCGTCAAAAGCGCACAAGTTCAAAAACTCGAGAAGCAGGCAATGGCCGGTGGCAATATCAAGGAGGAGTCTTCATCCTCAATAAATGGCGCTGAAGCCGTCAATGGTACCGCAAATGGCTTGATTAGTGAAGAGGTGGAGACTGCGAAGAACCAGGCCCTGGCTGAGGCTGCAAAGAGAAAGGAACAGCTTGACCAGCTCGAGGTCGAGAACAAGAAATTAACCGAAGAGGTCACTACGTTGACTGTGAAATTAGCGGGGCTCTCCGACGACGACTATGCTAAAACCGATCTTTTCAAAGCGATCAAGTCACAACACGAAGATGTAATCAAGCGTATCAACAATCTGGAGGCTACCAACATCCAGCTTCGGGAAGAGGCGCAGAAATACCAGGCAGAACGGACAGCATACCGTATCAAGGTCGACGATGAAGCACGTGCCACACTGAGCGAGTCCGAAGGGACCATTGTGCAGACAGAAGCGACTCTTTCCCGTGTCCGTAATACCCGGGACGAATTACTGGCCAAGTGTTCAATACTCGAAGCTAGTCAGCAGACTAACAAAGCATCGAAAGAGCAGACAAATGAGCTTGTCGCCGCTTGCGAGAGCCGGATTGCTGCTCTAGAGTCCGAATGCCAACGGTTACGCCTGCAAATCGCCGAACAAGTTCCCGAGGAAGGGCAATCAGCAACGGATCTCGATAGCCTGACGCCGGAGCAACTACGTAGCAAGGTTTTAACTTTGGAGAGCCAGTACAAGCTATTAAGCAATGAATTACCGGCAATGGAGGCTGCGTGGAAAAAGGCCCAGGCGGCTGCTGGAAAGAAGATCGCAGATCTAGCCACGTGGGAAGAGAACATTGTCAGGGCAAATGCAGACAAGGCGAAAGCCGACCAGAAGTTCTTTGCCGCAATGAAGACGAAAGAGACCCTGGAACAACAAATTCGAGTGCTGCGTTCACAGGCTTCGAAAGGAACAGAAGTTGTGGCACAACTGAAAGAGTCGGAATCACTCAGTCGATCTCTTGTCGACAAGATGGAGAAGCAAACGGCTGAAATGAGGGCTCAGATGGAGGACTTGTCGATTCAGCATCGGGCTCTGCAGCAGAAGTGCAACGAAAGCGCCATCACTTCTGAAGGACAAATTAGCCAGATTGCTGAATTCAAAAAGGTGTTGGAGGCCAAGGATTCGTTGTGTCTGTCTGCAAAGCACGCTCAGCGGGAATCCGAGACGGAGCGAGACAAATTGACGGCTCAGGTCGAAGGCTTGGAAAAGCAGGTTGAGCACTGGAAGCAGAAGAGTCTCGGCAACCAATCCGATGATGCTGTCTTGATGCAGGTAAGTGCCCGTGCCACATCTCCAATGCCGGTTCCTATATGGATGCTAATCGTCCGTCCTTAAGTCTATGCTCCAATGCCAAGTCTGCAAGAACAGCTTTAAAGATACGCTCATCAAAACGTGCGGCCACGTCTTCTGCAGCAGCTGCATCCAGGATCGACTTATCAACCGTGCGCGCAAGTGTCCAAACTGCGGCAAGGCGTTTGGCACCAACGACACTATGCGTGTGCACATCTAACCCTGTTACCCTCTCGAGCATCTCAGCTCTATATGAGCATCTGAGAATGCGTCCTGGGCGCTTGTGTAAAATACATTTCCTTTCTTGCGCCCACCACTTCTTCAACATTTCATATATTCTAGTTCTTCACTATAGATGTCTTTCACAATTGCCGTGTCTCTTCCATGGTCACCAGACTCAGGCACGTATATTCTGACCACGCTCACTCGATTTGCGAATTTGTACCAAGGAAAAGCTCTCAATTACCCCGGACCAGGTCTTTCAAGAAAGGAGTTTCGGAATTTTAGGTGGCTGCGGCCATTTCTCTTTTAAGTAGGCCCTTATCTGTCTTAGCAATCATGGGGTGGCATCTTTGGTGGCGCAAGGAGCAATCCGGACGGGTGCATGTGTTGCGTGTACAAGATCTTTCTCTTTTTCAAATCAAGGAACTATGAGCGCGGGCCAGATACAGCAATGGGCGCTGGCGTTTGCGGGGAAGGCGGGGCGTGTCTGGGGATGTGCAGCATGGAGGAGGGTGAATGGTACGGAAAGATTAATTACGTACTTGATTGCGTTGTGGTGATGCGAACTGTCTTTGTCACGTGTCGTTGCTACTATTAGATTGAGTTTAGTTGGTGAAAAAAGATACGAGGATCTAAACCGATGGCTTCCAGTCGGCGACTGTGCGTGATTGCATGCATGTGTAATTCACGTTTATGAAGCGGTGCTGGCTTGCTTGCTTGCTGAATGTAAATTATGCTGGGGTATTTGCGGCCTCAACTCCGGAGCAGAATATGTTCGATCTAGCGACCATCCAGTCTAGCCATCTAGGTTCTATCGTGCATCCTCAACCACATGTCTCCCAACCCCTACCTCTCCCCATCCTGGTCCCCAAACGGGTAGTTGAACTTGAGCAAAGCATTCAACCCCCCAACCCAATGGTCCTCTTCTCGCTCCTCTAAGCCCTCGACTCCCCTTACGATACTCGGCACGCCGCCGCGCCACTCCCCCGTCTCGCTCTTCACTTCCTCCCCAAGCACCCGGACTTCCATGCCGACGCCAATCCCCTCTGAGATGCGCTTCCCGTCGATGGAAACTTCGACCTCGCGGCCGCGGTTCTTCGCCCCTAGGCGGAGGGTGATGGGCGTTTCGGCGGGGAGGACCAAGGGGCGGAAGGAGAGGGAGCGTGGACAGATGGGGGTGAGGAGGAGCGAGGGGACGAGGGGGTGCACGATGGAGCCCCCGCTGGAGAGGGAGTAGGCGGTTGAGCCGGTGGGCGAGGAAATGATCATGCCGTCGGCTACGGCTTCGGTGAGGAAGCGTCCGCCGACGAAGACGTCGATGATTTTGAGGTGGGGGGAGGAGCCCCGGTGCACGATTACTTCGTTCAGAGCGTAGGTGTCGCCGGGATGCGAGGTCGTGTTGATGCGGATTCCGTCGGGGCCAAAGACGCCGACTTTTAGGCGGTTGCGGAGGAGAATGCGCGCGGTGCGGTTGGAGCCCATGGACATGCCGCGGATGTCGGCGTAGGATAGTGGCTTGTCGAGGGGGTCGGAGGGAGAGGTTGGAGGGGTGGACGTTAGGGAGGGCGAGGGGAAGGAGAGATTTGCGTACGCATCGCTGGCTCCAGACATGTAGACCTCCCGGAACGCACGCTTGTACTCTTTGAACTTCCATTCTCCCAGGAATCCGATGGTGCCCATGGCAAAACTCAGTATAGGTGGGACGGTCGCGGCATGGGAGAACAAGCTCGAGGCCCGCAGGATGGTCCCGTCGCCGCCGAGCGTGCACACCAGATCGGTTTTATCCGAGAGGTGCGCGGGCACCGAAGTTCGTGCCGGCTCGTCGTATGTGTATACCGGGAAGGGGAGGTGGGCGTGGATCTCGGCTGCGGAGGTCGGCTCGAGGATTATGTTGATGGAGGGGTAGGTCGAGGAGAGGTGGGTGACGTACTCGATCAATGACGAGGTTATTCCCGGGGTGCGCTTCTTCTTCGTTATGAGGATGTTGCGTGGGGGCGAGGGCCATTGCAGCGAGAGCAGGTTGTTCGAGGGGCGTTGGATGTAGGAGGGCGAGACGCGGTCCGGAAGCGAGGAGACGGGCTGTATGAGGCAGAGGAGCGGGGTGGAGGAGAAGCTGCGCGCTGAAGACGAGGGGCTCCGCCAGGGCAGGATGCGCCGCTGCACCAGCGAGTTCATGGCGGAGGGCGCCGTGAGGTTGTCGTCAGGGCGAATGGGGGGGTCTACTGTCTGAGTTGTGATTCGCGCGAGGCTTGGGACGGTGGCGGGGAGCCATATGACCTCTGAACGAGTGGCAGGACCATGGGCAGCGGGGGGGGGATTCCGAGGCCAGTGTAGCAGCGACCGTGGACACTCGGGCAAAGCATTCACCGCGTCACTGCGTGATGTCGGCGCCCTCAGGAACTGGCGGCGAGTGTGACGCACTGGCAGATGCGAAAGAGAGACTTGGCGATTCAAGCTTTGCGGTGGCCTCGCCTATCCCGGCGCGCTGATTGGCCCCGCGGCGGTGCATGGGTCCGTCCGGTGACAATGTGCGTGCCCGCCATCTGGAGCTTCGGTGCCTTCGTATGCCGTCAGCTCTCGCTGCAGGTAGCCACGACCACGAAGACATGGGCACGCCGTCTTCTCCATCCACTCCATGCATCTCACTCCCTTCTCCGCCTCCGCCAGCCCTTGGTGACTGCCTATCACTACATGATCACCGTCGCCCTGCGCCCCGCCTTCGCCGCATTCATATTCATATTCCTTTGTCTTAGCCCGCGCTCCTGAACACATTCCCGAGCCCCGCGGGCACGCCTACGCTTCCTCGACCCGCTCTGCTCGTCCCTCTTCGAATCCCATCTTGGCCCTCGTCCGCGCCATGTCGACCACCATGACCACCGACGGTGTCAAACAGCGGCATCCGCCCACTTCCGTGCAGGAGAAGAAAGAGCCGGAGAAGAATGTCACGACACAGCAGCATCCGGGCGGCGCCATCAAGCACAGTCCGTGGCAACAGGCCCTGCGCATGGCACTGCTAGCTCTGTACTTTCACGGATGCTGTTTCTTGTGCGTAATCTACTGCTGACAGCAGTGACAGGACGCTAACACCCTCGTTCAGTATCGCTATTACCCAGTACATAGGCTCTCCTCTGTACTTCTACAGCAAGGACCTGTTTTATGCGTGGATGGCCATGACGAAACAGCAGTTCGGTGTGGTGGCTACCACCATGACGTATTGGTGGGCACCAGTGAAGATAAGAGTCAGCGGGGACGAGAGCGTGCGGGGGCAGATGAGGAAGACGGAGCATGGCACACTGGAGTGCGACTTCCCGGAGCGCATGGTGCTGATTTCGAATCACCAGGTACGTCAACGCCGTGTTATGGAGCATGGCAGGGTGCTGATGGGCTGCAGATTTACACCGATTGGATATATCTCTGGTGGATCGCATACACGTCCAAGATGCACGGCCACATCTACATCATCCTAAAGGAGTCGATAAAGTACATTCCCTTACTTGGCACCGGTATGATGTTTTACGGCTTCATATTTCTGTCCCGCAAATGGGCAAAAGACAAGGACCGATTCCAGCACCGGCTGCGGAAACTAAGCAGTAGCCATGGTGGACCGCTGTCAGGAACACACACACTTGATCCGATGTGGTTGCTCATCTTCCCAGAGGGCACGAATCTATCAGCGAATGGAAGGGCGGCCAGTAAAAAGTGGGCAGATAAGACCGGGATCGAGGATCTAAGACATTGTCTACTCCCGCGCAGCACAGGTCTTCTTTTCTGTCTTCAGGAGCTAGAAAAGACTGTAGATTGGGTGTATGACTGTACCGTAGCATATGAAGGCGTTCCGTAAGTCGCTGCTTTTAGAAGTCCTGCTCCAGAGAGGGAACTAACATGTGACAGGAGGGGTGAATACGGCCAAGATTACTTTACACTCAGATCAAGCTACTGTCAAGGTCGACCACCAAAGTCCATTAGCATGCACTGGCGCCGCTTCTCCACCAAAGACATCCCCACCCAAGACGAAAAGGCGTTTTCTGCATGGCTCCTTGAGCGCTGGAGGGAGAAGGACGCTCTTTTAGAACACTACGTCGCATACGGCGACTTCCCCGCTGACGCCGGCACAACGCCTGGAATCAATGGCACCAAACCTCTCCAGGGCGCCGGCATCATCGAAACCGAAGTTAGGCCCTCAAACCCCTTTGAATTCTTGCAAGTCCTGGTTCCCGTTGCCGCACTGGCGTTGGTGACTAATGTCATCATGAAGTTTGTGAACATGGTGCTGAGGATTTTACACATCAAATGAGTGCTTGCCATTCAACTAATTAGATAGGTGCGGGGTTGGAACGGCTCTTTCAAGACAGCAAGAACAACATGCTGGTCAGTATACGAAGGATGGTATTGGACGGGCTTGGGTCTCATCTCGCTTTATTCATTACACTGGACGACGGACGGCAACGTGGCCATTGGGTAAAGGCGTTACAAGCCGTTTGAATGGATGGATACATGCATGTCTACAGGATTTGTTCGATGGGATCGTATTTCACTTTTTTTACGTTTCGTGCACGAGGCTTTATACCCTATTGATAAGTCTGCAGCTTCCCTTTTCTCCAGATTCGGGCAATACATTGTACTAGCCTTGTAGGACTAGCTTCAGTTCTACTGTTGTACGACTGGCACCTAGGTACTTGAATCTTTCTTCAGAACTCCTACCTCGTGCGAGTTTGCGTGAGTCCTTTGCATGTCCACTAATCTGGAACTTCGAAGCGGACCTTGGCAATCATAATCCAAGAGTGGGCCAGTCTGACATGCCGGCCGAGAGAGGTTGCGTAAGTCTAGGGGATGAGGTGAGATCTTTTTAGTAGGTAGCGCAAGATAAGGTAAAGGAAGGTTTGCATCAGAGGAGTTTGACCCCGTTTTCTGATCTTGGACGCATCGTCGTAATTGCTCAAGAGTCGTATCCAGGTGCTGTAGTTGCGGATTGGAAATGGAAAGATTCCTCGAGATATCATTCCAAAACTCCCCTGAATAGCTGGCTGCACTTTTTACTGTTGCTATGAGCTACACTAACTTCTGCAAAATAAGATCCCTTCCACAACCAGACGATTTAAGTGAGGTCTCACGTGATCTAATTACAATTCAACATCCAAGCCACTAATAAAGCACTCTCATTCAGTAGGCCAGAACAAGGCTATGCTAATCCCTCAAGCCTATCATTCCAACTCGTGTTCAAGGAGGAAACCGGTGTGATACATATCCACAACACCTGTGGCGCATTCCTAATTAGGAAATTTGTCTAGGAGGTTCGATTAGTGAGTCAAGGGCGGACGAAAAACTCAACACCAAGCCGCAAATTTCGAGACGGAAATACGTGACCCGGGGTTTGCTTGCTAAGACGTCCATTTCAAATGTCTGTGGAGCTCCGCCTGCATAAACGCCGGAGGATCGATTTAGTGGCTCAGGGGCGGACGGAACCAGAAAAGTCAACACCAAAGCCAAATCCAAGATGAGTTACGTCACCTCGGATTTTGGCTTGTTAAAGTCCTCTTGTGGGTGATTAAAAATCAGATCGCCGCTAAGATGAAAACAGAAAATATGGTGGACCGTGCGTAGATTTCAGACGGATACTATTGGCTGTGGACTGGTTCTGCATCAATAATCACACCCTAGAGATGCTTAGACACCAAATTATCCCAACGCCCTTTCGAATACTGTCGAATAATCGTAGTGTGCTAGGACGTGAAACGGGATGTGGCTTGGCTGCCTGCAGCGGATGACAGTCCCTGGGCCAATCTTCCGTGCTCGCTACGCTAACCCCTCTCATTAGTAAACACAAAGTGCTGTAGTTTCTGCTTTGTGAGCTGCTCTCTTACCGCCGCCATGGGTCGCTGCTCTTACTAGAGTAATACGGCGGATGAAGGAATTTAGATCGGAGGAAAATAGTAGATAAAGATGGCTCCAGTCACTGTCTTTGGAAAGCATCAACAACTCACCCTGCACCCCTTTGACCTCGTCTGCCAACACTTCAGCCTCAAAACCCCTTCTCCAACTCATCATCCCTCTTCTTATAATACACCTTTGCTAGTTCCCCATAATGTCCGACCTGATTCGGGACGCGCCGATTGGCCAAATTATCAGATGGGCGACTAACAAACGCTTCCTCAAGTATCCCGAGGAGCGTTCCGACTTCCAGTGTCCCCACAGCTATGCTCATCCCGACTCAACCCAGAAGCTCCCCATCGATGAAGATGCTCCCCTGGCCGACCCCGAGGGCCCAGCTGTGGAGGAAGTCGTATACCCCGATCCAGAAACCGTACTTGAGAAAGTGACCACAGAAGACGACCAAGAATCAAGCGAAGAGTCGGAGCTTGAGAGTAAGCCTTGCACCCACGCATCACGCAACCAATCCACTAACCATGCACAGAGATACAAACCGCCAGGACTGCCATGACCGCCCGAACTCAAATATCACGAGTAGGAACGAAGACAGCGCTTCACAAGTCAATCACAAGAGCGGATCTCGAACAGCAGTTCAGTCTTGCATCGGTGGAGAGGGGCCCCACGAGGCCTATCGAGCCGGAGAAGCTCGACGACGGGACCATCTTGGTCGACTGGTATACCACCGACGACCCCGAGAATCCCCAGAACTGGAGCTTTGGCAAGAAGGCCGTGGTGCTGCTGCAGATTCTCATGTACACCATGGGAGTGTACATGGGCTCGGCGATTTACTCCCCCAGCGCAGAGGGTGTCATGGAGCGCTTTGGCGTGTCGATTGGGTCGGCGTCGCTGGGGTTGTCCATGTATGTGTTGGCGTACGGAATTGGCCCTGTAAGTTGCTACTCCCAACCCTCCCATCCTCGAAACCACTACTAACATACGCTTCAGCTCCTGTGGTCGCCGATCAGTGAAATCCCGGTCATAGGCCGCAATCCCCCGTACATGGTCACATATGCCATCTTCGTCATTCTCTGCGTCCCAACCGCGCTCGTCGACAACTTCCCTGGGCTCATTGTTCTCCGCTTTCTGCAGGGCTTCTTCGGAAGTCCTTGTCTCGCGACGGGGGGCGCCACTCTCCAAGATATGTACAGGTATGCTACGATCCCAGACTCTCCTACTCTGTTCTTCGAGGCTCACATCAATGCAGTCTCATCAAGTTGCCATACGTCCTCTCACTGTGGGCATTCGCTGCCACCTGCGGCCCCGCGCTCGGCCCCATCATCTCCGGGTTCAGCGTCCAGGCGGAGAACTGGCGATGGTCCCTGTGGGAAATGCTTTGGATGAATGCGCCCATCTTCATCTCCATGTTCCTGCTCCTCCCCGAGACATCCTCGAGCAACATCCTCCTCCGCCGCGCACAGCGCCTCCGAAAGGCGACAGGCGACGAGCGTCTAAAGGCGCAATCGGAGATCGACCAGGCCAACCTCACTGCCCGCGACATCGCCGTCGAAGCGCTCGTGCGCCCGTTCCAGCTCGTCATTCAGGATCCCAGCATCGCCTTCACCGCCGGGTATACCGCGCTGGTGTACGGAATCTTCTACAGCTTCTTCGAGGCCTTCCCCATTGTGTACGTCGGCATGTACGGCTTCAGCCTCGGCGAGCTCGGTCTCACGTTCCTCTCCGTGACCGTCGGCGTCATCATCTCCATCTCGTGGTACTGGTGGTACATCTACACCAAGGTGGAGCCTTCCATCCGCGCCAACGGTCTCGGCGCGCCCGAACGCAGGCTGATACCCGCGCTGTACGTCACCTTCTTCGTGCCGGTCGGCCTCTTCCTCTTCGGCTGGACGGCGCGATCCGACATCCACTGGATCGTCAGCTGCATCGGCATCGTCATCACCACCATTGGAATCTTCCTCATTATCCAGTGCATCTTCCTCTACCTCCCGCTCTCGTACCCCCAGTACGCTGCATCGCTGTTTGCTGGGAACGACTTCATCAGGTCCGCACTGGCTGCTGGCTGCATCCATTTCTCGTATCCCATGTTCATCAACTTGGGCGTGGATAAGGGGACTACACTGCTTGCTGGTCTGACGTTTGGATGCGCCGCGGGCGTTTATGCGCTGTACTTCTTTGGCGCTACTCTGAGATCTAAATCGAGGTTTGCGGCCAAGTAAAATGCTTTCCTGTCTTGGCATGGAGAAGTAGGGGTAGTCAGGGAGATGAGGGCGAGGGAGGATGGGATGATGAGCTTGTGAGAAAATGTGTTTGCGATACCACTTATAGAATAGCAAGGCGCTTTGGGGTTTTGGTTTCATCGGTACGACTTTATGAGTAATTAAATAATAACGTTACCTACTTTATCATGTATCATGTTTTGCCCTTCTATTTCTATCAACGTCCACACTATTTAAGGCCTGATCCAACGGTCTGCTTGCCTCCGTGTAAATTCTCAGTTAAGGCTCTTCTACTGAAGTCATTTTAAGTTCACTGAATTGTGTCTTCAGTCTTTGACCTTTCTTAAAGTACGGCTTGCAGAGCTTTTCTTTAGGGTAATCAATGCAAGTATTGAAAGACAAAGACAAGGATCCCGATTGGAAGACTGCACCGATGATCAAGGCGCCTGAACGTCTACGCATCTCTCTTCCAGAAGAGGCATCCCATGTCTCTCCATCGACCTACTTGTTTAACCCAGAAGTTATTGAATGGATTGAACCCAGACCAGAAAATCCTGCACTTCCCCACATTGAAGGATACCCCACAGCAGCGTCCCCCAACTGGACAAGCAACCCCGCCCTCGATGTTCTCCATGCGGCCCAGGAGCGCGGCTACGCCGTTTTCCAACCATTTCTACGACCTTCGGCAGACCATATGAACCGAACTGCAGAAAGACACAAAAGGTACCACGGGCACTACAGCATTCTCGAAATCGTCCTCGCACCCATTCTAGTCGAAATACCTCCTCGGCTAAAGCATTGTCGACTGCAGCATCCACCGGAAGTGTCACACGCTTGTGAGCAATTGCAATGCAGGCCGTCCGCCGCAAACAGCACTCCCGCAGTCTCCCATTGCATCTGTACACCGTTCCAGCGAACCCTAAGTTGCTATCGATGCCCCGTTTGGTAGGTACCCTCTCGATCGAGAAAGAAGCCTGAATATGAAAAAATTCCTTGATTCGGATGCTGCTCAGTGGTGCAGACCCCCCCCCGGCGACCGATTTGGACGAGGTCTAGGTCGGCTCTTTGTCGTGCTCGTGAGCGGTTTCGTGGGACTCGGGGAGCCTTTGTGGGGATGTATGCTAAGAAGTGCTACTGAACAGTTATCTGGGACCTATCCTCGGTCATGGATTTGGAGCTGCGGGAGTGAGGTAGAAGCAGCTAGCGGCCAGCACAGCACTTTTCTTGGGAGGTGTAGGTGCGGGTAAACTGCAAGTCTTGTGGCAGATACAACAATGTATCGATGTGTAATCTCCGCAGTGGTGTTTCTATTCCTTTGTGAAGATTTTGGGTGGGAAGCCTGGTCTTTCGATATGCCGACATGGAACTCGGGAGCAGATTTTGCTCTTCACAGGGTTGTTATTCAAAGGGCTTCAGGACGTCTAGTAACCTATTTCATCAATCGTGGTGGAAAGCACGGCGGCCATGGATGTCCTCCTCTTTGTAGACCTCATGCATGACTTGAGGGTTGGTTTCAACGTCAGTGGGGTCTTCCTGCTTGGGACACTCCTGGTCAATCCATACCAGCGGCACGTCCAATGCTACACGAGCGAACGGGAGGATCTCACCCAATGTTTTCTTCGTGTCATGCTCGATGAGTGTGACGTCCGAAGCATGGAAGAGACAAGAGGAACAGGAGATTTGCAAGAATGTGTGGTGAGATTGACTTAAAGTCAAGATCTGTTAGTGCTGATGGATGTTGATCCGAGGGATATTGGTAACAGTAAGTCGAAGTTGCTGTGTTCAGCTAACGACTGAGAAGAAGGTGACGGGGCTTCAATCACGAATTATCAATACCGACTAGTAATCTCGAAATTTGTTTCCTAAATATCTAAGAGCAAAATGCAATCATCAATCAGAGATGTTGCAATAAAGTCTAGATTCTGGATCCACGAGAGTTCAACCTTGTATAACGCGGATGACACAACACTGACAGAAGTTGGTTGCAAATCCTACAGAAACATCATCTAAGAAAATAGAGAAAGACTGGATACGTGCTTATCTAGGCTACTAAGAGCTCTTACACATCCGGGTGGCTACAGCTCTACTGGGACCCTGAGCTATATACGCACACTTCATCCAACGATCAGAGACATTTTGATTTGTCCTCTTTCTACAAAAGTCAAACAAGTCCTCGCGTTATTTACAAATTGCCATCCTCCCCATCTTCCAATCCCTCCTTTCCTTCAGCCCCTGGGACAATCTCAATCCGTCCCCCTTTTATCCACCTCCGCCTCCATGCAGTCCCTCCTTCCATCATAACCATGGAAGAGACTCTCATTCCTCAATCATACCAGTCTGCTCTTCTGCGCCTAACCGTGCGATACGACTGGGCACAGCAGACAGGGAGCCCGACGCGGGATTCCCCCGCGTGACAAGCGTCTTGAGCGTAACAGCGCTGTCCTCATGATCCACAACGACGGCCGTGCCCGCGCGCTCCTCGCGGTCCGAAGGCTGGCTCGGCACCAGAAACGGCGTCGGCGCAGGGGCAAAAAGCGTCTGCTTCGTAAACAGAGGGGCTTCGCGGTCCGCCGCTTCGGTGGCTTTCCCCCGCTGCCTGGGGTCTGGAATGTATCTCGTGACGAGCGCGACGTACGATGCCGCAACGGTGGGTACTGCGGTCGCGGGCGCGAGAGGAGGGCCTTGGTCTTGCGCTGGCTTGCTGGGGTTGTTGCCGTGTGCGTGCAGGTTGAGCGTCGCGGGCGGGCGGGCTGTGGAGGTTGGAGCGGGTGGGGAAAGGTCCATAACGGCATAGTAGACGAGCATTGCCGAGAGGAAGCAGATTAGAAGACAGATGAGGATGCATATCGCAGTGGACCTTCGAGACATTGTAGGTGTGTGTTGTGTTGGTGGAGTTAACTTTCGACTGAGGCGCTTGGTGGTGTGCACTGGGAGATGGGTAGCGGACTGGGTCTCGGGGTAGTTGAGATTAATATACTGGAATATGAGCATCTCTCACTGGGACCTAGAATAATTGAAAAAATGTTGTGAAGCCATTTCGCGTTTTGGTCGGGTATAGTTTCCTTGGGTTGCGATGACGGTATTAGCGTCAGGAAGTTTGGTCTGGTTGTGAATACACTCACCCATGGACGATGGGGCATTATTCAATACAAGCTGAATCCAGGTTAAAAAATGCGGAGCTCAAAAACCGCGGTAGCAAGAAATCGAAATACGGAGCTGAAGCGAGAATTGTATATTTACAAAGACGAAGGTTTTTATGTGCCACATTAGGCTTCGTATTCGTTACTCAGTCTCTGACTGATATTACCTGGAGTTCAGATATTGAACTCCTCTCCAGTATTAAAAATGACCTTCTTGCAAGGCCTTCCGTCTCCAAAATTCGTGCAGCGAGCGCAACGAAGGTTATGTACATATGAACAAAGATTTCACTTACCATCCACCTTCCTTTTCTCTTCCCATGGCCTCCCAGAGTGGAGTCAATACACTCATTCTCTACTACTAAGTCTTTTTTTCACATAACGACATCCCATTGTATCAAGATAAACCGATCCGCGACGTCACTTCAAACTTCTAGCGAACCTTCTTGGGCTCAGGAAGATAGTTCCTGTCATCTTTTCCTTCTACTTCTTTCACAATCTTCTCCATTTCTTCCGTCTGTTTCTTCCATTCGCTCTGGCAGAACTTGAGCTCTTTCTTGAACAACTCGTCATTTGGTTTCCGGTAACTCCCACACAGGCGGTCCCAGAGGGTTGTGAACTGTCCGTAGTTGAAGTTGAAGTAGAGATGGTGCATAGTGTGGCAAGCAGCGCCGTTGATGATTGGGTTGTCTGCGACGTACTCCCCATCATGGATGGCAATGGTCCAGATGTTGATGAACATGAACAGGAAGACGTAGGCAAACTTCTGCAGCGGGAAGACGAATGGGAAGACGTGGTAAGGAATGCTCTGCGCGAAGCCGTCCACGGGATGGAACGCATGCGAGGCATACGGAGTCGGCATGATCCACTTGTGGTGGGATTTGTGCAGATGCTTGTAAATCTTGGGATGGTGCAGTCCGCGGTGGATCAGATAGATGAAAAAGTCGGTGAAGAGGATGAAGAACGGGAATTGGACAATGTTGTACCACATTCCAGGGCCCTCGGCGGTGGTATCGTATAGGTGCGAGTATCCGCGCACCTCGAGGAGGAAGCAGGGAGCGGTCAAGAGCGCCATTAAGGGAATAGCGCGGTTGGTCTGGCTGATTTCAAGGCGAATCTGGTTCTTGAGGTACTTCGGGTGCTTGAAGGTGGCTTTGTCAAAGATGAAAACATAGGACAGTGTCGCGAAGAGGAAGTATGTAATCAGGCCGAATATCCTGCAGGTTGAAGTCAGTGGGAGCCGTGGCAAAAGAGTGCTGGAGATGGGGTTGACGTACCAGGTGATGAGATACAAGGACACGAACTGTCGCTTCCAATCATCCCGCGACCATTGGCTCATATAGGCAGCCTGGCCTGGCTGGAAGGAGAGGTAGTCGCTCGCTGGCGCATATTGCCATGCTGTGGGTGGATACGCGGACGGGACCTCGCCCACGCCCGAGAAAGTGGAATTGGCGGGGAAGACGGGCGATTTGGCAGGGAGGGCGGCGGCATAGAGGGAGTCGAACACAAAGGTATCGAAGAGCTCGAGGACAATATCCATGTTGGGGTCGGTGGCGCGGGTGCGCTCGGAGGTGGCGCGCGAGAATTCAGGAGAGGCGCTGGGGGATGTCTATGTGCTGTTGCGGCAGCGACGGACAAGCCGGCGTGACGTGGAAATGAGCCAAAAGAGTGGTGAGCGCCGGCGAAAGCTACGGCAGGTACAAGGCGCGAAGAGCAAAGGGGCACAGCGAAGTCAAGGAGCGTGGTGTAGAGGGGGAGGCTGCTGGTAATTATGAGCATGTCGGGTCAACGCGACCTCGGCGCGCTAACCGCGAGGCCGAGAAAAACGAGCATCGTGCAGTGCTCTCGGCCAATCGGGGCGCCCAATCGCACCCACCCGGCTTACTTAAACACGAGCGGCTTCTCCAAGTCCGAGAATCCACAAGTCACTCCACTACTCAGAAGGCCACCACCTGTTAACCGTCCCACCTTTGTATTCATCGCCTGCTGGCCTCGCCTGCGTGCCCTCGCCCGCGACTCGGCCTTCGGCCTGCTACACACTCGCCCAGATGATGCGAGGCTCCACACCGCCGATTCCGCGCAGAATGCCCCTTTCTTTCGGCTCAGGTGTTTAGTTATCCACCTTCACCCAGAGGCCGCAAGCCTCAAACAGCCTAAAAAACCTTGCTCTCACGTCATGGAATCATTCTGACATCTTCACACTGCAACTGGCCACAGATGGAAGACAGCCGAGGGCGGGTTATGCCACAGCTTATCTGACATAGGAACAACACCAACCAACGTAAGCCGCCTTCGACTTCTTGATTGGATGATATGGCACCGGAATAGACATGTACGATAGCCATATTCCGACCTCATCTGCGACCGCCTGTTTGCCTTGTCGATTCTTCTATCATGGCTGTCTCCCTCAACAAATAAAATGCCAAGGATTCGTTAATATAGTCAGGTAGAACTTATACTGTGAATTGGTGCCACAGAATGGTCGTTCTACTTATCTAGGTGCCTGCATGATTTTGATTCCATTACTTGGGTACACGGCATGGCCTCGTCAGTTTCGAAATGCCTTCAATCGCAGAACTCATTGTAAGCTGGGTCCATCATGTATACAACGCAATCATTCTGCATTAATCGCCTCTAAATCAACGTGGGAGTTCTAAGTGGACCAATAGGATATGTATGCGGTATTTTCCCTCATATTCTCTAAGCGGATAAGAGGTGCCCCCCGCTTTTCGTCCTCTACTACAGTCACTTCTACTTGAGCCAATCAGTATCATAGCATCAAAACCAGCGTCCCAAAAATCATAGCTAACACTGCGTTCCAGTGCATGCCAATCTCCACACCCATGACCCTCCAAGATCCGACCGCAAACCTTCCAGCCGCTGCCCCTGTCGCCTCGGGGGCTCCGCTTGAGGTAGGCGACGGCGTACCAGTCCCGCTCGGCTTCGTCCCATTCCCACCTGTTGAATTGCCGTTCAAATCCGGGAACAAGAATGTCGTGTTGGCGTCCACTACAATCCAATTTCTTACCAACGCAGTCCCATTCTCCACCGTCTCCCACTGCTCCTCTGTACACTGGTCGCGATCAAGCACGTAACACTGCGATCCGGGTAGCGTAACAACTTCATTCTTAATATCATCAACCTTTTCCGGGCCATCGGTGGAGTAGTCTGGATTCTCGATTGTACTAATGTTGCCGGTGGCGACGTCGAAGTTGAAGAGCGCGCGCTGGAAAATCTTCCAGGCAGTTTCGGGCTGATAGGCGGGCACTTCGTGGCCTGCTTCGTACACACGTGTGAAGCTTAGGTTCCCGTATTGCCGAACTTGCCCGCCGATGTAGGTCGAGTTTACGACGACTGGGGCGTAGCCTGCGGCGTGGAAGGCATCTGTGTTGGTGTAGTTGATGGCCAGGGAGAGGAGTTCGCCGCCGTACCAGTTGCATGCGTAGTCACGATCGCCGTACACCAACGTGACCTTGATTCCGCTTTCGAGCAGGTAAGCGAGATCCTCCTTCCAGCCGGGTCGTGGATAGTCGCCGATTCCGCGGAACGCCTGCGATACTGCCGAGTTGGATTGTGTCCAGTTTAGCGGAACACCAAGGCCCTGCTGGATATGCGGCTGGTTCAGCCATCCCCCGTACCAAGGAGCCGGGAACGAGGCCGCACCCGGAGCCGAGATGTCGTAGTAGTTGACATCGGAGTCGAAATACGGATCGCGGATGTTTTCCGAGCAGAAGGTCTCTGCAGCCTGGCATACCCTGTTCACGGTTGTGTTGAACCCCTGGTTGGTTGGGTCATATAGTAGACTGAGGTTTCGACACTCTTCGATTTGGGCGAGACAGCCAGTGCTGTTGTATAGAGCGTCTAGGACTCCTTCCAGGCGGGATTCGTTATACGTCACGATGCCGTACGTATTGTTGGTTGCCATCTGTGGATATCCGGGCCATTGGACGAGACGGTCAACGCAGCCATTGATGATTAGTAGAGTATCCAGGTGCAGCAGATGAGTTTGCCCCTGCTCATCCCACGTTCCATTCAAGATCTTCTCGTTCATTTCCTGGAAGTACGCCGCGAAAGCTGGGCCGTAGCGGCCGCCGTAAGACTCGGTTGCGATAGATACTCTGTTGTCATTTGGCTTGTATCCGGGGAATTCTTGGAACCAGACTTGCGCGAAGTTCCATAGCGCTCTTGCGGAGTTCTCGGTGCCTTGGGTGGTCATGTTGCGGTTTTGGCTGGCGTAGGTTCCAACGTAGAAACTTGAAAAGGGGAACGATTAGTTTTGGGAGGACGCTCGGTACGGAATGTCATACGCACGTATTGTTCTGTTCTGGAACACCGCTTGAGAAGTCGGCAACTTCTACGCCGTTTTCTGATGACACGGTGACGTTGGTGAGTGTATCGTAACTTAGTCCGACCTGGACCGGTTGGTCGAGGTAAAGCATGTTGACTTCGTTGTTCCATGACCATTCATTCAAATATGTGGAATTCGAATCCGAGCCGATAAAGCAAGGTCCGTTCTCTCGCAGCAGTCCGAGCATGGAACTACTTCCTGGGCCGCCGTTCATCCATATGGAGAGCGGCGCATTCTCGGGATCCTTTCTCGACTCAAAGAACCAGAAGAAAGTGTTGATCTCGTAGGTTTGGTTTCGGACACCCAGATCGTCGAGCGTCCCGGCAGGTAGATGGACGTAGCCCGAGTAACTTCTCACGCCCTCGGTAGTTTCACAGAGATCATTCTGGGTACCAATTACAATGAGATGTGCATTTGGTAAGTCATGGAGAACTTACACACCTCTTTATACGATATCCGAATCCCCTCTTCGATGTGCGACTCCAAAACAGTCAACCCGTCGGGCGTGGGAGGGAATTGAGCCCGAACAAGCCCGTTCCAGGCGCCCAGAGCCGCAATTAAAATCCCACGAGAATGCATCTTCACCAAAAAAAAAAAAATCCCACAGATGCTCCTGGAACTACCAAAAGTTATTGATCTGCGGCAATACACGTCCACCCGGGGCTCGCCCCAGCCTTTTATAACAAGTCCCGGCATCAATGGCACCATGCTCTGTGTCCGCACCAGCAAGGAGTCCAACTTGGGACATGGCTACGGAGCTTCCTGGTTCAGCCATAGCGCGGCGAGTACTGCAGGAACCGCTCGTCGAGCAGCCAGTGGATGACGTTGGCGATATTCTTCCGCTATCGATAAAACGGAAGATAACCGGCAGCAGGGCGGGGAATGTTGCATGGCCAAGCATGCCAAGGGAGCGAGTTTCCCAGAATCGATGCCGATTTTCTGGGAGTAGAATAGCCGGCTCAGGTCGATATGGAAGGTCGATGTCAGCGGAAAAGATGCTGGTCCGGGGAGAGGCAATGAACGGGATATTTCTTTTGCATCATTGCTGGTTTGGGAGAATTGTCGTTGGTCTTGGGAGCGACGATCAGGTCTAGGGCTTGTTCGTGGATTTCTACTTCTCTGCGTGCAGCTGGGCAGGGCACCGCTGAGATGGGGAGGCTCTTCGCTTCTCGATAGCATTATTTGGGCTCAAAATAGTGCTGGAGGAGCAATTCAAGAGATCGTTAAGAGATAGAAATAAACCAATTAAGCAAAAGAGAGAGCGGGCGCCATAATATACTAGACAATTTCCGGCCTAGAACATTGTGCACGCGAAATTAGTATGTACTCCCAGGTGAATCCATAGTAAAGAGTAAGTAGTGTTTGCGACACATAAACGAAGTTCTGATCTGATTCGTAGTAAGACATTGAGGTGTCTCGCGTTGAGCCCAAGCACGCTCCCCATCAAGCATCCCCATCCTTCTTAGCCTTCTTCGCCGTCAAACCCGGCATTCGTCCTTACATTTCTATCTAACGTTACATCTTATAGTACTAGTAACACAACATCGTGACTACAAGTATATGAATGTAGGTCGACGGCTACCAGATCCCTTATCTTTTTCAGTCTAGCACCAAATTGGTTAGCATAAAATGTACAAGCCACACCTCCCCACGACAGCAGGCTGACAATAAACAACAAATACCCTTTACACAATAAATCCCATACCTTGCTTTCATGGACGTACTGTCAGAGGGGGAGGTCCTCGCCACCTTTGACAAGCTGGTATCAGAGGGCAGCATTATCTACCAGCCATACGAAACCATATCAGAAGACTGTGAAGGATATCCCGTAAGCCGTCCGCAACAGCCAAGCCAACTCCCCCATGATTCACACAACTCCAGCTCGAATTCCGCATCTGTCCCTCCCTCGCCAAGAAACCCCACACCGTGGGCACAAAACTCGACTCGTCGTTCGACAAGTCCCAAAAATGGGGTCCAGGCAGCGACATGTTCTGCACCGACGAACGCCTCAAGGTCGCAAAACTGAACAACTCGCACGACCTGGCCCTGAATCTGTTCTGCGTGGACCGGCCGCAGTTTGTGGTGCTGACCCTGGACTCGTATCGGCGGCAGCACGAGCCGCTGGACCTTGACGATTTCAAGGCCGCGCTGGAAATGGTGACGTCGCTGAGCGATATGTATCTCATCTTTAACTGCTCCGAGGAGGCGGGGTGCAGCCGGGTGCATAAGCATATGCAAGGGCTGAGGGGGCCCCCGACGGCGTTTGAGGCCTTTGTCGGTGGGGATCGAGAGCGGTCTGCGATTCCGTTCCAGTACTTTGTCCACCATTTCGCGCAGGGGTTCGGAAAAGCCGAGGCGAAAGAACTGCTGGGTGTCTATGAGGATCTTTTGCGCCAGACGAGGGGCGTGTTGGGCAAAACGGTGACGGATGTTTGCCCGCACAATGTGATTCTCTGGAGAGACTGGATCATTGTTGTTCCAAGGAGAAGAGCGGCAGTGGGGAGTGCAAGTGCCAATGCAGCTGGGATGTTGGGATCGATCTGGGTTCCCGATCGCAGTGGAGTGGACGAGTGGTTGAGACTGGGAGGCAGGAGCATTCTGAAAGAACTTGGAGTCCCAGCTCTTGAAAATGGGAACGCGAGGTGATGTGCTGCTTTCATTAGGTCATAAATCTCATATCATTACTGCTGTCTTTTTCACTTGGCCATGGCAATACATTGCTTGTTTTTGCTCTAATACAGAGAAGCTATGGTTTGATGTCCATGGTGTTAGGCTCTTCGATGCTTCACATCGCTTGTTCGACGACGATAGATAGATGTGGTGCATAGGGTGTGTCTTCTTTCAATAGGCCATGCCCTTTTAATTTGGCGCAAGTATATGTCCAACTATCTAGGAGAAGTGCCTTTCAAGAATAATAGTTACGTTCTAGGGCCGTGTTTGTTCTGTAAACTTCAGCTCGTGCGAGTCCGACTTGCCCATCGACTGCATATCATCACATTTTCCAGGAACTTCTACTCCCTCCCCCTAGCCGCCCTCAAAATATCCTCAGTAGCCTTCACACTAATCATCATAGTAGGCAGCACTGGGAACGCACCGGGGACCTTCGGAAAGCTGGAAGCATCCACGACCCTCAACCCCGTCACCCCACGCACTCTGAACTTGCTATCCAGCACCGCCAACTTATCCCCGTCCGCCCCAATCCGACAGCTACTCGTCGCATGATGCGAGTACGCCTGCTCCTTCAAATATGTCTTCTGCGACGCGACAGTGCAGTTCTGCCTCCCGACTTGGCCCTCACAAGGATGCAGTTCCGAGAAAGGAGCCAGGGAGTCAGAAGACGCCGCATCGACTTTCGAGAGCCAGGAGCGCACCCAGTTGACGCCCTCGAGGATAGCCGAGAGATCGCGATCGGCGCCGTCTTTGAAGAAGTTGAGATTGATGGCGGGCACGGCGCGTGGGTCCGCGGATGTCAATTCGATGACGCCAGCCTGGGACCGCGGGTTCATGTGGACGAGTGCGCATTCGTATTGGTTGGGCCCGTGAGTGCCGGGGAAGCCGGGCCAGAAGCCCTCGAAGGAGAAGCCGCCGCACCACATGTAGATGTCTCTGATCGCACTCTGGCTTGTTTTCCAGAACGCGGGGAAGATTTCTCCGAGCCCGGTGACGGCGCGCTTGCCGAGGGTCAGGATGCCGGCTTCGTAGTTGTCGGCGACGGACTGGCCTACTCCCGGGAGGTCGACGACGACGGGAATGGAGAATTTCTTGAGGTGAGCGGCGGGGCCGATGCCGGAGAGCAAGAGCAGTTGGGGGGAGTTGAAGGCGCCGCCGCTGATGATGACCTCTTTGGAGGCGTAGGCTTTGCCGGGTGTGCCTTTGTCGGAGGCGTTGTAGCGAGGGTCCGCGCTGTAGAGACTCTTGCCTTGGAGGTATTCAATGCCAATAGCCTTGGGCTTTTTGCCGCTCTTTTCGAAGATGATCTTGGTTGCGAGGGTATCCAGTGATAGTGTGATAGGGTATTTGCCTTCCTTGACGGTATCTCTGACATAGTATCCAGGGGAAGAGCGTCGTCCATCCGGTTTGATATGGCTAACACCACCAAATGGTCCAACAAGATTGTCTCGGTCTGGCTGGTCGCCATTCACTATAGGTAGGGGCCACTTAGCTGGTATCCAAATGCAAGGGATGATAAGTAGTGTGTGTGCGTGATAGCGAGGGAGGAAATGCGAAGGAGCTAGCATTGAAGAAGACATAAGCCATTATTGCTTCTGGGATACTAAAGTATCCTGTGGCAATTACAGCAGTAGTTTTCCGGCCTGATTAGGTCATGTTGACCCCTTGCCGAAATTGCTTCAATATTTCTTACCAAATACTAGCTCCTTTGTAAGTTCAAAAGAATGGTTTTGCTTACTGCAAATATGTTAGCAACATTAGAAGATTGAAGAGATACACATATAGTATGTGTGCCCCGAGTTCAGTACCTGTCTTGTGCGAGCAGCTTGGAAGTGTCGGCTGCAGAAAGTCCAGCAGCCTGCGCTGCGAGCCGAGTCAATTGTTTAGCATCGGCGCTGGTGGAGTATCCAGGGTCGAGCATAGTCATGTCAAGCCAGCCGTCATGTCCGTGCTTGTACGTGCTATTGTAGTGCACTTTCTCCATCTGGATGAGATACTTGCGCATGTTCTCGGCAGACCACGACTGGTCCCCAGTTGTTTCAGCGATGTCATCCCAGTCCAAGTCGTTGGGGTTCATGGTGAGGCTGTAAACTAGATTAGTTTCAATTCTACTTTCATCTGGACTTGAATTACTGACCATCCGTTGTGCATAGCGCAACCTCCCAGAGTTCCGGCACGTGGGTAATACTAAGTGAAGGTCAATACTCCCCTCGAATCATAAGACTTTAAATGCCCGATGAAGCCTTACAATACCCAGCGGTTTGGCTCCCGCTGGAGGGTCTATGCCAACATAGAAGTTTCCATCGGTCTTGCGCCACGTCCTATGCAGATATCTTGCCTCTCTCTCTTCGTCATCCGAGTGCTTGACAAAGAAGTCCCATCGAGTCGCCGGGTCATTACCCGCAGCATTGAAGTTTACCCACTGTGAGACATTCACATTCTCAGTTTGGTCGTCGCCAGCCTCGAGCACAAGCACCGAGTGTCCGGCTCTGGCGAGATTGGCTGCAAGTGGCCCGCCACCAGGCCCGGTCCCAACAACGATATACTCGTAGGTTTTGTTGTCCGCAAGAGAGGCAGCGGAAGCCGAAAGTGTGAATAGGGCCAAAGAAACGAGACCAGACGTCCAAGGAAGAATTGGTGTCATGGTGAAAAGATTGATCCAGACGCAGTCCAGGAATTGTGAAAAAAACGGCCAGCTGGGGGATTCCTTGCCCTTATAGCTTGCAGCTGTTGAGGTCGCAGATGTTGAGGTCGCAACTCTCTGCACTTCATTTCTGGTATTATCGTATATGCAAGTAGCCCTGAGGCCCTGGTTTACAGCTGCCAAGGCGTGCCCGGCAATCGTCTATGGTATCAGCCTTTTAATATCGCAGCTCAGAGCTGGGTAGCTGTGATTGATCTAGGTAAGGTAAGCAAATTCTTGGTACTTTAAATATATTACTCATGCAGTCATCTCAAGCATCACCCTTGACTACAAGATGCCCGTCTCTACGCCCCGTTATTTGAGAAGAACAAGATGATTTACATGGCAATTATCCGTCGGGACTAATTATTTTTGCAGCGGTGCAGAGGGACTCTTTGGGGTCTTTGCTTCATTGAAATACAACTGAAAGCAGGATTTGAGGCGAACTGTTTCCTCAATTGATAGAGTAAACATGCTGATAGAGGACCTTAAAGCAGATAGACGAAACGGATATCGCAGACAAAGATTGAAATGAGAGCTACCTTCACATAAGGATAATCATTACTTTCTTTACCCAAAGAGACGCCACAATTAATGTCCGAGATGGGTCTGGACTCGGTATCCATTGCGGTACATGTCCTCCTTCATCTATAAATTTCTCTCGCGAGTGTTGAGGCATATGTGGAATGCGCAAACGGAGCATCTAGTCTGGTCTTGTGGGGTCTTTCAAGACGCATGGCCAGGGTCCCCACATGCACGTTTGTGGGGGACATGCGTTCACTTCCGAGTTGGCGACGATAGCTTATGCTGATGGTGAAACATGACAGATACCACAACATGTCGAATGTTAGACTTGAGAAATATGAACAAAGTGGAATTATTGGCTGGTATTTTCCTAAAGCGACCCCAAACGACACCGCCAACTTGATGGTATACGAAGCTCTCTTAACAGAGAGCAGGAATGCACCTGTAAAGCCGCAGCCGTCAACGCCGAGGAGCCCAAGAACGCCGATGCACCTAACCCTTCCTCCAGTCCCAAATGATGTAACCCTTGCGCTACACGGGCCTTAGGCTACGGTGAAGCTATGTTTGTACGCTGTGGAGTCGCCAGAATCGAAAAACAACACTTCCATCTGAAGGCGTAGTCGGACCTCAAACAGCGGCGCCCCATGCAGCGCGTAGTCTGCGAGCGAGCTGGATGTCCTTCTGCTGGATGGTGACGCGCTTGGCGTGGATGGCGCACAGATTGGCATCGGTGAAGAGGCTGACGAGGAAGGCCTCGGTGGCCTCCTGCAGTGCTTGAATAGCCTGGCTTTGCCATCGAAATGGCTCTTTGGTCGGGTCGGACTGGGCCTGGGCGATTTCTCGAACCTGCACAACAGCACAGGGTCAGTCGTCAATTGCAGTGGCAAAGAACAGGGCGTAGGCTTACTACTCGCTGGAACGGTGTCTTGAGAAGCAGCAGCTCTGTGGACTTTTGGTACTTGCGGATCTCGCGCAGCGCGAGGGTGCCGGGTCGGTACCGATGCTTTCGGCGGGGCGCTGGGCCTGGGTCGCCGACTGCGGGCGCGGGTTAGCATTGCCGTTGCTGTGAGAAGAGCTGCACCAGGAAAGACGTACCCCGAGCTCCAGATTCTCTTCTGCTTTCGCCGGATGTACGCCGAGCTCCAGATTCCCTTCTGCTTTCGCCGGATGTACGCCGAGCTCCAGATTCCCTTCTGCTTCCACCGCTTTTGCGGCCTCCGCGACCGCCTCTGGGTGTGCGCGTCGGGATTGCGACATTGCGCCGGACGGCACCTTTGGGCGGCATGTGGTGTGGTCGGAACGGCGGTCTGGATTTCGATCGGGGGTCAATTGGGGGGAGCCCTGAAGGCAAAGGTCACACCCAAGTCGGATTTGAGGCAGAAGGCGGGTGGCTGGGACGACGCGTTTGTTCACGCGAGGCGGCGCGCCGATTTGGAGTGTCGAGGCGTGCAGTTGGCAGTACTTCACCACTCGACAGGAGGCAAGAATAGGATACAAGCGGAGGGAACGGGGTGAGCGGGCGCCGTGCAATTGCGCATGGAGATGGCGGGCATGCGCATCGTCGGTGGTGTTGTTCGCAGCCCGCTGCCGGGTAGGGGAGGCTGGAATGTGGCTGGGAAAGGAGCTGCCCGATCACGTGCTGATTAGCAATCACGTGCAGATGTGATCAAGTCAGATTAGATTAGATCCCAGTCTCGGGGACCCTATGTGCTCTTAGCGCGGCGCAACCGGACAGGTTACGTAGCAAGACGGCCGGCCACTCAGGTCTACCTTTACTGTTGTTCGTGCCCATACAGCTGTCCTCACCCTCCTCTTGCCCGTCACTTTGCTCCACAAGACAGGACAAGACAACCGTTCGAGTCCTCTGCAGCCACCCCTCGCGCTGCATCGTCACGCTCACCCCTCACCGCACCCACACTCACGCCCGCCAGCCCGCCAGCCCACCATGGCAAACGTGCTAGCCGGCGGTGACGCCATGATGGGCGGCTTCCCGCTCGAGCAGTGGTTCTTTGAGATGCCCGTGTGCACGCGGTGGTGGATGACGGCCGCCCTCAGCGCGAGCGTGCTGGTGCAGTGCCACATCCTCTCGCCCTTCCAGCTCTTCTACAGCTTCCGGACCGTCTTCTACCGGAGCCAGGTACGCACATTTCTAGTCTACAGCTGGCCATGATCTAACAGAAGCCCAGTACTGGCGCCTTATAACCACCTTCTTCTACTTCGGGCCCCTTAGCCTCGACCTTCTCTACCACATCTTCTTCCTGCAGCGCTACTCGCGCCTCCTCGAGGAGTCGTCCGGACGCTCGCCCGCACACTTCTCGTGGCTGCTCGCATTCGCCTCGACACTGCTCCTGTGCATGGCCCCCATATTCTCAATGGCCTTCCTCGGGTCCGCCCTCTCGAGCACGCTGATCTACATCTGGAGCAGGAAGAACCCAGACACATTGCTCAGCTTCCTGGGACTGTTGGTTTTCCGTGCACCGTACCTGCCGTGGGTACTTCTGTGCTTCTCGTTGGTCATGCATGGAACCGTGCCCAAGGACGAGATGTGTGGCATCGTTGTGGGGCACAGTAAGTTGTCCCCCCTTGGTCGCTCAAAGGCGCTAACTAACATTTCGTAGTTTGGTACTTCTTCAACGACGTATACCCTCCGCTTCACGATGGCCACAGCCCGCTCGACCCCCCTGCTTGGTGGATTCACCTATTCGACCGCCGTCCGGCGCCTGTAGAGGAGCCGCTTGAAAATGAGGCATTCGCGGATCCGGGCGGCGATGGGACGGGAGTAGATCCACCAGAAGAGTTAGTCCTGTAGCTTGTTCATATTCATATTCTTGGAGTTTGGCGACACGCAGAGCATTGAGATACCCTGATTTTTTGGAGCTAGATCAGTGCACTGCCGCACGCCTGTACACAGCGCCTCGTTCGTACAAAACATATACTCGCCGTGGGCAGCACCGTATCAATTGGTGCGCCCCTTCATTATCTCCATTTCGGTGCTCCTTCCTTGTACAATCCGTTGACCAATTGAACCGCTGAGATCAACTCGGTCTGGGCGAAGTTCCCGGAATCTGGTCAAGCGCCTGCCTAATCAGGCTAGATGCGGACGGACCTGCATCTTCATTTTGGCCTCTGGGAAAATAGTGTGGCGATCGTGAACGGACATGCCCGAGGAAGATGTCTACGTACCGTCACTGGGAGCAAGGGACCCCGCGGTCATCAATCATTTCATATATATAAATCGCCCCTCTCCCTTCTGTTTTCTTTCTCATTCCACTCAACTCAACCATCTCCTCCAAACGTCAACCCGACATGGCTCCCCCCAAATCCCTCCTCCTCACCCTCCTCCCTCTCCTGCCTCAGGTCTCCGCCTGGGGAACCCTAGGCCATGACACAGTCGCTTTTATCGCCCAAAGCTTCATCTGCAACAAGACGCGCGCATTCGCCCAAAACTTGCTCAACGACTCGTCCTCCTCCTACCTCGCCAACGTTGCTACATGGGCCGACACCTACCGCTACACAGCCGAGGGTTCATTTAGCGCGCCCTTACATTACATCGACGCCTTGGACAATCCACCCACATCCTGTAACGTGGACTACGAGCGCGACTGTCCGGAGGAAGGCTGCATTGTCTCCGCTATTGCGAACTACACTGTGCGCGTGAAAACCGCGTCACTCCCCCTCATCGAGCGCCAGAAGGCCCTGAAATGGATCATCCATTTCCTTGGTGATATCCACCAGCCGCTGCACGTCGAGAACCTGGAAATCGGGGGGAACACGATTGCTGTCAGCTTCAACGGGACGAGTACGAATCTGCATCATATCTGGGACAGTAATATGCCCGAGAAGTTGATTGGTGGGTACGCGCTTGAGGACGCGCGGAACTGGGCTGCGAGCCTGAGCACTGAGATTACGAGCGGGAAGTACAAGAGTGCAGCGAAGGGATGGCTGGATGGTATCGATGGCGCAGACGGCGTGAAGAGCGCCATGGTTTGGGCCACCGATGCAAACGCGCGTGTGTGCGATGTTGTGGTTCCCGAGGGAGCAGAGAGTGTGCGCGGCCAGGAACTCGACGGTGCTTACTATGATGCTGCGATCCCGGTCATCCAGTTGCAGATTGCCAAGGCAGGGTATAGGCTCGCGGCATGGTTGAGTCTGATCGCTACTGGCGAGGTGAAGATGCAGAAGAAACACTTTGGGAGGATGGTGGCGAGGAACGGGGAGGATGTGATGGTTAGAGAGGTTAGAGAGAGTCAGGGATTGGAGGAGTGGATGGTGGAAGCGAGGAGAGTGAGGAGGGCTTTTGGGTGGAATTGTGGGGCTGAGGGACATAAGCATTGATCTGTTAACTATGGGTTTGTGGGGAGATGAATGACTATGTGAAATGGGTTATGATGGATATACTGGCTTTTTATAGCATATACTTGGAAATTAAAAAAGCTCTAAAAACTAGCGAAGTCTCTAGATGCTGCTATGAAATACAATTTTACCATGTCTGTTACGCGATACTCTTTCCAGCGCATGCGCCCTTGTGGTAGATGGAGCAAGGTGACGTAAGGATTGCCTGAAGATATGATTCTAGGTACAAACAACTATTTCAAGAACAGGAGAACTTGTATACTTCTTTCCTAACGATATAGTGGGATACATCTCGTTTTTTCGCAAGTCCTAGAAGAAGTAGCTGTTACGCTGCCTAGCTGACATTACCCTAGACCCCCCTAGCTTTGGGATTTAAACCTAAAACCCAATGATAACGTATGGAAGTGTTATCCTCTTTTCTCCTATAGAATTCAAGGGTTAACATGGTGGCCATTACAAGTACAAAATGCTTGGAGAGGCCGACTTGTGCTCATAGATAGGACGAGGGGATGCGGCAGGCGTATTCATGGGCGTCACTTGTTCCCCTAATTTAGGATATACGTTTCATTTATGGGCAACTCCCTCCCCGGATGAGTCATGCTCTGCCCATGCTGCTCTAGATTAATCATAGTTGGCGTTTTGAACAATCGAAGATTCGCGCGTAGAGGGCTTGGCGACCCAATTGACACTAACTATATTGTCAGCTATTATTTTTCTCCTTTTCGCCTTACGAATCTAATCTTCAACACTCGCTCCTTTGCATCTCCTGTTTAAAAACTGGGGGAGATTGATATCCTTCTCCCAGTCAATCGAGCCTAAAGATTCCCGTAGATATTTCTTTCAGCAGATAGTTTCAAACTACTCTAGTTTCCTCTTTATCTTTGGATTTAGCGCCGCTGAGGGCTAATCCATTCTGCGACCATGGCATCGGTTTTCTCTTTGATCCGACTCATTAGAATATATTTGTGTGGTTCTGAGCTGTTGGTATTGTGAAATTCTCCGAGTCCCACTACGTTATCTCTGTCGAGTAACATGGGAACCCAACGCACCGGCGAATGGAATCATCTTCGGAGACCATACGACGCTAAATTACATGCGCCTTTGAGCCATAGCTATTTACGATACTACCGTTGGTATATGGACCCATATAGTGGAACTTGAAAACAGATGCTCGGTGTTGAAGACACTATGTTTGGGACAGCTCACTCAAGAACTCCGTCCGCTTTTGTTTGCATGTGATTAGACCCTGGCAATTGTGACAGGTGAATAAATTGCCCCAAAATTACATCAAAATGATGCAAGCGTTGAGCGTCATCAATGAAGAGGTGTACGAGCGGCCTATATGAATACTATCACAAGTATACTGGTAATTTAGATGATGACAACTCAGATTGAAGTATCGAATCGATAGTAGCCAACAACGACTTGTAGTTCAACGCATGTTTTATGTGTACAAGTTCACACGATTTGCAAGTTCAGCTACCCCCGTCCGTTGCTCTTCCTTGTCTGCAATATTCCCATTGAGTGTACTGACGCCCAACTGTCTTTAGGACATAAATTCTGCCTGGACCAAAACTCAGGACTTGGTTCTTGGAACCTCGTGGCCGTTGTCGCGGCTAAACTAGCCCTAGAGGGTCGAACAGTCCAGATCGATCCTATTCAGCACTGTCTTGGCCTATTCGGTACGATGGCCTGTGAATGCTGATTCCAAGTGTTTGACGAACAAGAAAAGGCCATGTTCTCTGAAGAAACTCAAGACATGTGTTCTTCGATGGTTGATTACTGCAGGCTCAAGTCGCATTAGAGCCATATACGCCCCTGTGGCGGAGATGAACTAAACAAAGGGAATAAAGAATATATCGTGTGGCAATTGCCTTAAAATTGGCATCGACGGCGGAGGGACAAAGGTGATGCTTCGGAGTCTACCGCTATGAAAGGGCTAATAAAGAAGTTGAGGTGCATACTTGTACCACGGTTGAGAATAGAGGAATAGTAGTTAGAGTCCAACGCCATCTCGTCTATTATCACATAATTCCTAGTGCAATCTTCACATGTCATGATTCCTCGCCTCGCCGCATAGCAAACCGCGTATACGTTGTTTGAGTTTGGTCTCCCGAATCAACCCAAGTATGAATTAGCGAGAGCAAATGGCGACATTCTCTACTCAAGACGCTCCACCACCAACGCCCCGGAAAACGAACAACAACAATTTACTCGCGGGAGCAACCGAGGGCTTGAGCCACCGCAGTCGCAGCGTTACAAATCGTATCGATTTTCACACGCTCCTAGCAAAAACACAACACATGATCATAATTCATGAACGATCACACGCAAGATTCTCCTTTTGGAACTCGAGACCTCCTATCAAGCCAGCTACGTCTATCTCATCGAATGCATCGCCATTCTCGCCCGGCTAGAGGTATAAGCCCTCCCGCATAGTAAGCTGATAACATGCCTTTTGAGAAGGCCCAAAGGAGCAACACGGTGCGAGTTGAGGAGCGGAATGCCTGTGCACTTCTAATCTGTCCTACTTTGGTACGCGGTGCATTGGACTTGAAGCTGAAACGAGACGACAAGTACCGCCCGGAGAGGCAAACTAGCGAAAGAGTGAATCTAGGTACTGACGCACGGTCTCCTCTGGTTTCTTTATGCCAGAGGCGTCCAATGAGTCGGTAGCTCAGCTATCTCCTGGTTTATCTCGGTAGGAATTAGACCTGAGTCTCACTCAGCAGGTTACGCGGTATAAAGGGAGAGGAAGTTGAAAAGACGGGCTGCGGAACACATAGTTTCGAACTACAACAACCACAATTTCTCTCCGGAAAGAATCAGTCTGTGAGAATGGCTCAGATGGAGTATTCCTCGACTGCTGGTAGTACCACTACCGCCTTTGAGTTTGTCAATTGGGCGAACACTCCCCGGAGCCCGGTAAGTCTCGATGGTCATGGTTGTACTGCGTGTTACTGATTTCTACGCCAGCCGCCGGCCGAGGACGTAGCAATTGTGGGCATGTCCTGCCGGACTGCAGGGGGGAACGACGGCCCCGAGAAGCTATGGCAATTCCTCATGGAGAAGAGAAGTGCGTCTGGCGAAGTGCCGAAGAAGCGTTGGGAGCCATGGCTCCGGCGTGATTCGCGGAATGTCAAGGTACTCGAAGCAACGACCTCCAAGGGCTACTTCATTGAAAACCTTGAAAACTTCGATGCCGCCTTCTTCGGTATCTCCCCAAAGGAAGCGGAGCTCATGGATCCCCACCAGAGGCTGGCGCTCGAGCTCTCATGGGAGGCGCTCGAGAATGCTGGCATCGACCCAAAGACACTGGCTGGTTCTGATACGGCCGTGTTCATGGGTGTTGATTCGGATGACTACTCAAGACTAATACTTGAGGATCTGCCAAACATAGAAGCCTGGTCGGGAATTGGCACCGCCTACCACGGCATACCCAACCGGATATCGTACCACCTCGACCTCATGGGACCCAGCACCGCAGTCGACGCAGCTTGCGCGTCGTCTCTCATTGCAGTCCATCTCGGACGGCAAGCCATCCTATCTGGAGAATCAGATGTTGCTCTGGTTGGCGGGGTGAATGTCCTCTGTGCTCCAGCACTGACGCACATGCTGAACAAGGCGGGCGCGCTCTCTCCGGACGGGACCTGCATCTCATTCGACGACGATGCAAATGGCTATGCCAGAGGAGAGGGAGGCGCGATTGTCGTTCTCAAAAGACTTTCAAACGCCATTGCTGACAACGATAATATCTTGGCCATGCTGAAAGGCACTGCCACGGCTCAGGATGGCAAGACGAATGGCATAATGGCCCCAAACGCCAAGGCTCAAGAAATGGTCGCCAAACAGACTTTGTCACGGGCTGGCGTTGATCCACTGACGGTGGGCTATGTCGAGGCACATGCAACATCGACGTCGTTGGGAGATCCTACCGAGGTCGGCGCTCTGGCGAATGTATACGGACTTGGACGGCCTGAAAATGCTCCCTGTGCGATAGGGTCTATCAAGCCTAATGTTGGCCATCTCGAAGCTGCAGCTGGAGCCATCGGGCTCGTGAAGGCGGTACTATCGGTTCATAAAGGAGAGCTCGCACCACAAGCACTCCTGAAGAAGCTCAACACCCGCATCGATTGGGAGAAATCCGGCCTCAAGGTTGTTCGAGAGCCTTCTGCCTGGCCCGAAACAGGAAGTCTCCGTAGGGCTGCCATTGCTTCATATGGCTATGGGGGTTCCGTTTCGCATGCTCTTATTGAGCAGACACCTCCGGGATATGTGAATCAACAGGTTGCGGAGAAAGAAAAGACCATGAGCGATGGCCTGGTGACTCTCGTCCTATCCTCCTCTCAAGAAAAGAGACTCGCAATACAAGCCACGTCGCTGGCAGCTTGGCTGTCTGATAGCGGAAAGACGGAGAGCTTGCGAGCCGTTGCGAGCACGCTTGCGCAGCGCCGTGCCAACCACGACTATAGAGTTGCTTTTATAGTTGGCAGTCATGAAGAAGCTATCAAAGCGCTGACACATTTCTCCAAAGGCGCCACGAAGGAGTGGGTGTCCAGCAACCGAGTCCTTCAGGCCGATTTGAAGAAAGACGTCGTGTGGGTGTTCAGTGGGCATGGCGGACAATGGCCACTCATGGGAAAGGAGCTACTGCAGGACCCCAAATTCCACCGGGCTCTCGTTCCTCTGGACAGAATCATACAACAAGAGGCCAACTTCTCTGTCATCGAAGCCCTCGAGAAGGGTGATATAGGCGGCTCGGACAAAATCCAGGTTCTCACCTACGTTGTCCAATATGGGTTGAGCCAGCTTTTGAAAGCAAAGGGCAGTGAGCCACAAGCCATAATCGGTCACTCTGTTGGCGAAATTGCTGCGTCCGTAGTGGCAGGATGCTTGACACCTGAAGAAGGAGCCATCATCGTCACACGCCGTGCGAAACTTTACGCAAGGGTAAAGGGCCTAGGCGGAATGGCTCTGGTGAATCTCCCATTCTCTCAGGTGTGTGATGAACTTAGGAATCGACGCGACATCGTGGCTGCTATTCACTCGTCCCCTTCATCGTGCGTCGTCAGTGGAGAGCTATCAGCGCTGGAAGATTACGTGTTGAATCTGAACGAACGCAATGTCAAGACGTTCCGTGTCAACACCGACATTCCATTCCACTCCCCTATGCTTGAGAAACTGGTGGATCCCTTGTCGAACGCACTTGCTTTGACGCTCAGCCCTCGTCCAGCAACTATTCCGCTGTATTCAACGTCGAACGTAAATCCACGCTCTGAAACTCTCCGCGATGTTGATTATTGGATCAAGAACATGGTCAATCCTGTCCATTTCCATCGGGGTGTAGAAGCCGCACTTGACGATGATTTCCGGATCTTCCTAGAAGTGTCAACACACCCAATCGTGACACATTCGATTAGCGAGACCATCGCGTCGCGGAATCTGGACGGTTCGGCTACAATCGGGGTTATGCGAAGGAATATGCCTGCCGAGAAGAGCGTTCTCCATGCTATATCTCAGCTCTACACTCTTGGTGCAACAGTAAACTTCAAGAAGCAGTTGGAAACTTGCCACTGGTCGCCAACCGTACCTGGTACGCCATGGTTGCATAAACCTTTCTGGAAACAAGTCGACACTGAATCTGTCGCTACTGCAACTCTGCACGATGTTGACAATCACACGCTACTGGGACAGCTCATCGACATCGCAGGCATGGAGGAACGTCTCTATACTACAACCCTCGATAGCAAGAATAAGCCATATCCCCTCACCCATCCTTTAGACGGAACTGAGATCATTCCCGCTGCAGTTTATTGCAACACATTCCGCAATGCCACGGGTGCATCGATACTGGAAAATCTACAGCTGCGAGTCCCCGTGCCTATGACTTCTGATCAGCGTGAAGTTCAAGTGGTGATCCAAGGTGATTCGATTCGACTATCGTCCCGTCTGCAATCGTCACCTTCCAAACCCGACCATCTCGAGCACCCATGGACAGACCACAGCTCCTGTACATGGAGCAAGTCGGATATGGCCGCTGGCCAGCAAACCTATGATATTCCGAGCATCCAACGACGTCTTGGTACACGTCTACCAAACAGCTTCGCCTGGGACTTTCTTCAAAAGATCGGTGTTTCGGGCATTGCCTTTCCGTGGACCGTACTCGAGCATATGGGGAACAGCAAAGAGATGATCGTGAAAGTCGATATGGATCCCAACAATTCATCGATAACCTGGGACAAATATTCCTGGGCTCCGTTTCTGGACGCTGCCACCTCGATCGGCTCGTCCATTTTCTACAACGATCCTAAGATGCGCATCGTTTCCCAGATCGACCAGGTTATCTTCGTTTCGAGCGAGACGCCACCCAAGTTTGGCTACCTTTTCATTGAAGAGGCAAACGATAGCATTGGTCTGGCTGCTCACATTAGCATCCTCAGTGAGCAGGGTCACCTATTAGCTAAGCTCCACGCAATGCGATTCTCCGACGTGGAAGGGCTGTCGGAGAAGAGCTCAGGCATTGATGGACTAGTGCATCAGATGACTTGGGTCCCGCCTTGTTTCTCTGAGCAGCCACTCGCTCTGGATAACGTAGTGCTGATGTCCGAGGATGAGGATGCTACCGAGAGGGTTACCAGGGAGCTGAGACCATTGGTGCGCACGCTTGTCCAAACTACATCAGTGCAAGAGCTAGCAGAGCCTCATATTTTTGATGTGCTGAACAGAAAGGGGGCTGTACTGGTGTACATGCCCACTCGCGTCAATTGTCTCGACGAAGTTCCGGAAAAGGCTCATGCCTTTACATGGGAGGTCGTAAGCATCTTGAAATCACTTTCAACTCTTGCTACTCCTCCAAAACTATTCGTCATTACGGACTGCATCTACAAAGGCCAGTCACCAACGGCTTTAGCTCAAGCCCCTTTGCAAGGGTTTGGTCGGATTGCTGCTCAGGAGCACCCAGACATTTGGGGCGGATTAATCGATAACGAGGGGCCAAACTTCCCGCTTCTGGCTATGAAGTACGTCCAGGGGCAGGATATAGTTCGCATGCAAGATGGGCTACCTAGAGTGGCTCGGCTTAGGCCACTTCGGCGAGAGCAACGCTACGGCGAAAACTGTGGTAGCACTCTGCTACCGAAACCGGAAGGAACGTATGTAATCACGGGAGGTTTTGGTGACCTCGGACTCGAAGTATGTGACTTTCTCATCCAAAAAGGGGCTCGTCGTCTTCTTCTCGTTTCCCGTCGCGCACTGCCACCTCGGAACACATGGCAACATGTCGATGATGACATGAGGACGGTGGTAGAAAGAATCCAGCAACTGGAGAGAAAAGGGGCAACCATCTACGCCATTGCACTGGACATCGGGGCTGCAGATGCCTGTTCTCAGCTACTAACAGCACTTGAGAGGCTATCTCTTCCGCCCGTTCTGGGCGTCGTCCACGCTGCCGGAGTCTCGGAAGACGGCCTCATCATGGACACAACGTCGAGCTCATTTTCTCGCGTCTTCGGGCCTAAAGTATCCGGGGCGCTGGCTTTACACGACGCATTCCCTCCCAAAACTGTCGACTTCTTCGTACTCTTCTCCTCCATCGGCCAGCTCGTCGGAACGTCGGGACAAAGCCCCTATGGCGCCAGCAACGCCTTTTTGGACACACTATCGGTACATCGAAGAGAGAAAGGCGACAATGCGGTTGCGTTTCAATGGACGGCATGGCGGGGAAAGGGGCTCGCTGCGGGCTCCGAGTTCCTGACCGTGGAGCTGGCAAGTAAAGGCATTACCGACATCAGCTGCGAGGAAGGGTTCCTGGCGTGGGAACACGTGGGCAAATTCGACGTCGACCACGCGGTTATCACGCGCGCACGCAGCCTGGATGCCACTGAGGTCGCGCCCATTGCACTCATCGAAGAGATCTCGCCCCGGCGCTCGGTACAAGGCTGCACTCTGAATCGGCCTCGTACTACGACATGTACCAAGGAGGCCAAACCGGAATCGGGCCCTGAGCTCAAGGATTGGCTCGGAATGAGGATTAGAGAGTGCATAGGCGCGGTGCTTATGCTGGATGTCGAGGAGATTGATGTGCGTGCTGCGGTTGCGGATCTGGGCGTCGACAGCGTTATGACGATTGCATTGAGGCAGAAATTGCAGAGCGTGCTGGGGGTTAAAGTGCCGCCGACGTTGACGTGGAGTTGTCCTACTGTGGGGCATTTGGTGGAGTGGTTCTATGGGAAGGAGGCTGGCTGAGCGGAGGGGGGTCCAGGAGGGCGAGAGTCACGTGCAGATTGTGATTGGCGGAGACTGCACGTGACTGGGGGGCTTGGGCAGCAGTCATTCTAAATCCAGACGACATTCATGTATTCCTTGGTCCCTGTGCTACCGAGTATATACTGTTATGCTACTTGATGCCTTGTACCCTTGTCTATGACTTGTCCATCGTGGTTCAGTGATTGACCCGGCGCGCGTGCCCGCGAATCACATCGCGGTCTGCATTCCATGGCAGCGCCGGCGCCTCGCCTTCGGAACAATGGCGTCGATCGATGGCAGATGGGCCAGGGCCGCGGAGGAGATGGGCAAGGGTTGCAGAGCTGACGTAAGGGTCTGGAACGCGCACCCACTATGTGCTTTGCCCACCCGCCCACGGCCGTGACGTCGTCGCCCGCTCGTAGCGGGTCGGCACCCAGGCCTCGCTCGTCCCAGGGTCGAAACATGTCTTACACAGGACGGTGTAGTTCTCACTCCTCACCCTCCATACCCCCCGACGGCGCCCGGCATGGCGGCTCCCGACAACTCCCCCGACCCCCCCCAGAGCGCCGAACCCCCCCAAGGCGAGCTACGCACCACTGCCGTTGCCGATGACCTGCGTGCGCGCGAGCTCTACAAATACTTCCAGCCCCCCTCCGCCACGTCGGAAACGCCAGATGCCCCGGACACGGTGCTCACGGCCCACGCACAGCTGCTGGCATGGCGACTCGACGCCCAGCGTGCCATGGTCAGCCTCATCGACCGCGAGACGCAGTACTTTGTCGCCGAGAGCACCAAGACGCTCTATCTCGACGACGCCCTCCGACACGACCACCCCGACGATGCCAACTGGGTCCTCTCGGCCGCCCAGTGCGTCGACGTGCCCAAGACTGGCAGGCTGTGCGAGCACACAATCGCCACCCTCCCGCCGCCCGACGGCGGGCCCGCCTGCTTTGAGATCGGCGACCTCACCCAGGACGACCGCTTCAACACCCTCGAGTTCGTGCGGGGGCCGCCCTACTTCCGCTACTACGTCGGCGTGCCTCTGCGCACGAAAAAGGGCATCAACATTGGGTCGCTGTTTGCCATGGACGACAAGCCCCGCGCCCCCATCTCGCAGAGCGCAAAGCACTTCCTCGGCGTCATGGGCGACAACGTGGTCCAGCACCTGGAGATGATCAAGGAGAAGAAGGATAGACAGCGCGCCACCGCAATGAATCGGTGCTTGTCGGCCTTTGTGGATCCCGAGCACCACGCCCGCCCACGGCCCCGCACCCGCGCATCCAGCGCCCAAGCCCGGCCTGCCCACAGCAAGAAGTCGGCCAACCACGAAGACTCGACCTCGCTAGATTCGACCTCGCTGGACTCGGACTCGGACTCGAGCCTCACCCGGAGAGTCGACATGGATGAGAGCCTCCACACCTTTGCCCGCGCTGCCGAGTTGCTGAGAGAAGGTCTCGACGTAGAAGAGGGAGGTGGTGGCGTAGTGTTTCTGGACACCACAGCTGCTAGGTCCAAACAGCGGCCTTCCACCACAAATATCAGTGCCGGCGAAGTTTCTAGTAGCCAGGAGTCGGGGAAGGAAGACCAGGGTTGGCGTGTGTCTGTTCATTCTACGCAAGTCAAGTCTGGCAATCTCCATGCGTCACACACTCGGCCCGCTGCCATTCTCGCCCAGTCCCACATTGCCCAGAAAAGTCGCCTATCTGGAGGTAGGAGCCAGCAGTTTCTACCAATGTCTACAGCCGAGTTGTCGAGATTAATCAAGCGCCATCCCCGCGGCAAGCGCTTCACCTTTGAGGCCGGTGGTATGCTGGTTTCTAGTTCTTCCGACGACCATACAGGGGCTGCAGAGCTTCTGGCCAAGAAAAGACCAAAGAGGACGACGGCATCCAAGACGGAGACCGACCTCCTGAAAAAGAGCTTCCCCACCGCCCGCCAAATCATTTTCCTGCCGCTGTGGGACTCGACGACATCCCGATGGTCTGCGTGCTTTGCATACAACTGCAGTGATTTCCGCAACTTCTCCCACGACCCAGAGTTTCTTCATTGCATCGCCTTTAGTAATTGCGTCATGGCCGAAATCTCCCGCTTGGCAACTTTGATAGCAGACCAGCAAAAGAGCGACTTCATTGGGTCCATCTCGCACGAATTCCGGTCACCTCTTCATGGCATTTTAGCTTCGTGTGAATTTCTTGGGGACACCGAATGCACTACATTCCAGCGATCCTTGGTGGACACGGCCGATGGGTGTGCAAGGACACTTCTCGACACCATCAACATGGTCCTAGATTATTCCAAAATCAACATGTTGGAAAAGAACGTAAGCAAGACAAAAGCGTCTAGACGAGACACGTTGTGGGGAAATGCATCCTCCATGAGTCCGGGCTTGCATGCACATTTCAACATTTACGGAGACGTCGACATTGCAGCCATTACTGAGGAGGTGGTGGAAGGAGTGGCAACCGGCCACTTCTTCAGGGACAGCGTGACCAACCTTGATGTACACGATTTCATGGCCGCCGACCCCGGTAGTGGCAAGGTAAAAGGCACAAATGGGCTATCTGTGCAGAAACCAAACGTCAATATAATCCTCGATATTTCAAAAGGGGAATGGTCATTCTGGAGTCAGGCTGGCGCGCTACGACGCGTTGTCATGAATCTCTTTGGAAACTCGTCAGTATTTGGAAAAACTAGCTTGTGTCCTCGGCTAATTTCTAAAAAGACTTAAATATACAAAACAAGGGTTCATAAACGTAAAACTCGACGTTGAACATGCTGCGCAATCCCCCCAGACAAATATTTCTACATATGTCACCTTGACGGTGTCAGACTCGGGACAAGGCATGTCGCCGGAATATATGAGAACAAAACTTTTCACTCCGTTTGCACAAGAGTCATCCATGACCCCCGGGACTGGGCTGGGCCTGTCTCTGGTCAAATCAATCGTCAACATGCTTAATGGAGAGATCGAGGTCACCTCCACACAGGATGTCGGTACTAGGATAACAGTCAGATTGCCGATGTCCAAACCCACTCAACAAATTTCTTCATCAGGCTCTGGGTCGACTCTTAGTCCGATGGGGAGCTCCGCCGAGCGTATCAAAGTTAGTAGCGTCAAGATGGTACAAAAGGAAGCAGCGCATCGAACAATAGCCACGTATTGGAAAGCGAGTGATTCGGATACCCAAGGCCAGCGTGACTCCTCGCTCATGATGCGCAAGAGTGTGGAACGCTATTTGAACGACTGGTATGGCTTCCAGGCCAGTACCTGGGACAAGTCTTCAACATGGGACATAGTGGTCACGGAAGAAGTCGACATCCACCAACTCATTGCTGAAGCCCCCCATCTCGTGGAGCCCAACTGCAAGACCATGGTTTTGATTCTTCGCAGCACAACCGCAAGGCAAATGACAAAGTCTTCCTTCCCCAACTGCGATAATTTCGAGCAGATTCGCCACCCATTCGGGCCATACAAGCTCGCTCGAGCATTACGAATATGCCTTGAGCGTCTACAGTATGTCCATGGACTGGTTGACTCAGGACTCGACGAGCATGTTCCTCACATCATTGAATATGCTCCGAAGACGCCGTTGAAGGACATTACCGCAGCGGTCGAAAATATCACACTTTCAAGCTCCGACGGAAGTTTCCCTGACGTAGCCATAATTAAGAACGGAACTCTTTCTGCGCGCGAAGATAGCATCAACGCGCAAATGGCCATGACACCACCAGCTAATGACGCGCCCAGCAACAGAAAGGAGGAATTTCCCTTCCCGCACCCCGTAAACAAGGACCCGCGCGCTGACGGCACTGTGTCTCCGACGGCAGAAAAGGAACTCCTCGCCGCTCCACGTCCATCAATGGCGCCTCTCCGTCACACAGTGTCTGCGACGCGGCAAGAACTCCACACTCATGATGTCGCTGAGACGAACGCGATGAGTAGCATGGGCGCTCTCAGTAATGCGCCACCGCCTATTCCTATACCCGCAACTCGTTCGCCACGCATGCTTCTCGTCGACGACAACAGAATCAACCTCAAACTTCTGCTAACGTTTATGAAGAAACGAAAGTATATTAATGCTACGACCGCCGAAGACGGACTCCAGGCCGTGAACGCATACCAAGCCCTCCTAGACCGAGACCAACCACCGGATATCGTGTTAATGGACATATCCATGCCCGTGATGAATGGATTCGAGGCGACGCGTAAGATCCGCGAGATCGAGCGCGAGTACTGTGCAAAGCTGCCGCCAATGCAGACACCGCCGAGCTGCTTGATCATTGCGCTAACGGGACTAGCGAGCGCGAGGGATCAGAGTGAGGCGTTTACAAGCGGGTTTGATATGTACATCACGAAGCCGGTTAGTTTTGCCGAGATTTCAAGGCTATTAAATAATTGGGAGGCGAATGGTGGCGGGGCGAAGGCGGAGGGCCTGCCTCATGGGGCTGTGGCTGCGGGGGAGGGGGAGATGGGGCAGGTGACGGAGAAGGCTGACGAAACATGGAAGGCAAAAGAAATTGGAGAAAGAGGAGATAATAGAGAATCAGAGAAAAATAGTCAAGCAGACGGGAACGGAAAAGAAGTAATAATAGAAGTCAAAGGCGATAAGGAAGTAAGGGAAACGAAGGACCCAGAGGGGAAAGAGACGCAAGCGAAGATAAAGAGAGAGCAGATTGGAGAATAGAATAGCGAGAGAAAGGACATGGATGAAATGAGCAAGAAACGGCAAGAGGCATAAAAGTGGGAAGAGAGCGCAACAGGAAAGGCCCTTCTTCCTAGGATTGCACGACGTCTCAAACAAGTACAAGAAGTGGCGGGGAGTCTTTGCATCAACTCGAGGGCTGTCGAATCATCGCCTCGGAGCCTGCTACTTTTACCCTATAACAGGTCGATCTCCATCAACGCTACTCACATAGCATTTTGACGAGACCGGTATGCCACGCGCATGGTCCAACACTTCCAGATACCTAACTGGCAACTATGAGTTGCCGTGCATGGCGCATTACAGTACTGTATAGTATTGTTGGGTGGCTTGCCATATCTAGTTGGAACTAGACTTGTGGGATAGATGCATATTTTCTACCGAGTTACGAATAATGATCGGGGCAAGTTAGTGTAGATAAGAAAGTTGGAATTGGCTAGGAGTCATCACCATCACTTTATTGATGCATTTCGTCTATTGCCATACAAGTTGAAACCAAACCACCCCAGATAGACCGTTTCGGTATGTCTGGCTCGAATTCGGAAGAAGTACATGGACCCGGTTGTGGTACACAGTGCTTACTTATTCCACCAAGGCAATCTAATTTCTACGGCACGGGTGCCAAAACAGGGATCGTAATACATCCGAGGGGTATCCATTCACGTCAGAGTCTCACTCAATCTATATGAGATAATTTAGGGAATCTTACCTGACCACACACTCGACCCACGTCATACTCACCGTGCAGTCCAAAGTACAAGCTTACCGACTGGGTTAGAAACATAGCTACGCAGAAGCTCTACGGGGCCACCATCAACGCAAAACCTGCATGCAACGTCGTTGCGTCTTTAAAATCTCAAAGCCTTCCACGCACGTCATACCGGCCCGCAACCTTCCGTACATTCCTAATCCAGGGCGCGCCACAATGCACCGTTGCGAGAACACGAACGCCCAGACATAGTCTACGTCGTGGTATCATGCGGTGGAGTATTGAATCCGAGCTGCAGTCCCCGTATACATGTCGAGTCGGCGGGGGGGATCCCGGTTCTCGGAACTGCAGTCCGTTCTCGCTTGCTGGCTTGGTGGCCGTGATTGGCGACGCGCAGGACGCCCCGGGGGGCGAAGATTGCGGGCCAGCAGTATCATGTGTTAAAAGGTGTGTAAACTGGGTGCGAGGTGCATGTCTTGGAGGGGACACTCACCTCGTGAGACACGCATCTCGTGAGCGGAGGAAAAGGCTTGGGATGAACGTTGTGCCTTGGGGGGGGAGAGAAAGGTACTTAAATGGGGAGGAGGGTGCCTCACCAAGTGCAACTCATTTTTTTCTCTGTCAAACGACAGGACCTCAAGAACATGGGTTACTTTACTATGCTCCTACTGCCGTTGCTACTTCTCCGAGCAGTGCGCGGTGCCAATCTTCCGATCAGTCGCACTGGCTGGACCGCCACAGCAGACAGCTTCCGTCCCGGCAACGAGCCAAGCAAAGCCATCGATAGCAATGCTGCTTCGTTCTGGCATTCAAACTACGGGCCCGATGACCCGCTCCCGAATTCCATCACCATCGACATGCAGACCCAACATACCGTCACTGGCGTGAGCATCCAGCCGCGACAAGACGGCCGAGCGAATGGCAGAATCGGACAACACCAGATCGAACTCAGCACCGACGGCACCAACTGGGGTGCCGCCGTCGCAATTGGAACCTACCTGAACGACGCGCTGACGAAGAAGACGACCTTTGTTGCAAGGCCCGCTCGCTACGTGCGCATCACGGCTTTCAGCGAAGCCCAGGGGCAGAACTACCCGTGGACTTCGGTGGCGGAAATCAATGTCTTCGCCAACTTCGGCTACACGCCTCGGACGGCATGGAGCGTTTCGGCAGACAGCGAGAATGCAGGCAACGCCGCCGCCGCGGCAGTAGATGGCCAGGTCGGCACCATCTGGCATACGCAGTACCGTCCCACTACAGCGCCTCTCCCCCACTGGTTCCAAATCGACCAAGGGGCTCCGGTCGCGGTTGCGGGCCTAAGTTATCTTCCTAGATCGGATGGTGGAAATGGGCGGATTGGCCAGTATACGGTTCAGTCCAGCAGCGACGGTTCTACGTGGACACAGGTTGCCTCGGGCACGTGGGCCGACGACGCGGGAGAAAAGGTGGCCCAGTTCACGGCCAGCGCGCGCTACTTCCGTCTCAATGCTCTTACCGAGGCCGGGAACCGCGGCGGGTGGAGCAGTGCTGCTGAGATCAACTTGATAGACCCGGCGGAGCTGCCTTCCACGCCTCCTGTCGCGACCAAGGGGCTATGGATCCACACGGTCGATTTCCCACTCGTTCCTGCAGCGGTGGCTATGCTCAGCAACGGGAAGGTTCTCCTCTGGTCTGCCTTCAAGCCCGATGAATTCGGAGGAACGAGTGGCTTCACGCAGACGGCCATCTGGGATCCTACCACGGGAGTGTCAACGCAGCGCACTGTGTCCAACACCGCGCACGACATGTTCTGCCCCGGCATCTCGATCGACTACAACGGTCGTGTGGTCGTCACAGGCGGCAGCAATTCCGAAAAGACGAGCATTTACGTACCTGGGTCTGACTCCTGGCTTCCTGGCCCCAACATGCAGATCCCGCGAGGATACCAGTCTACGGCCACTACCTCGGACGGGCGCATCTTCAACATTGGCGGCTCGTGGAGCGGGGGCCGAGGCGGCAAGAATGGCGAAATCTACGATCCTGTAGCAAATACGTGGTCGTTGCTTTCGGGTGCGCTTGTATCGCCCATGCTCACCGTCGACACGGGAGGGCCGTTCCGAACTGACAACCACGGATGGCTATTTGGATGGAAGAACCAATACGTGTTCCAAGCCGGGCCCTCAAAAGCAATGAATTGGTACAACACGGTTGGCAGTGGCAGTGTAGGGCCCGCGGGACTACGAGCCGACGACGGTGACGCCATGAATGGAAATGCCGTCATGTACGATGCCGTCGCGGGGAAAATCCTCACCATGGGCGGCGCGCAAAACTACGCCACGGACCAGGCTCGAGCAAATGCCTTCGTCATCACCATCGGCACACCCGCCACGAATGTAGCCGCCGTTCGAACGGCGTCAATGGCGTACGCAAGGGGCTTCGCGAACGGCGTGGTCCTCCCCGATGGCACCGTCCTCGTCACCGGCGGCCAGGCCACCGTCGAGCCCTTCACCGATATCACCGCCGCGCTGACCCCCGAGCTCTGGAACCCGGCTACGGGACTCTGGACACAGTTGAGCCCCATGAGCATCCCACGCACCTACCACTCCGTTGCGATCCTCCTCCCCGACGCCACTGTTCTCAATGGAGGCGGCGGCCTCTGCGGCGCAACATGCACCACCAACCACTGGGACGCCGAGATCTTCGTGCCCCCCTATCTTCTCAATCCAGATGGCACGCGGCGTGCTCGCCCGGCCATCACCACGGTCGCCGACACCGTCAGTGTTGGCGGGACGCTCACTGTAGCAACGAGTGGTGCGGTAGCGAGCTTCTCGCTCATTCGGCTGGGAACTTCGACGCATACTGTAGATACCGACCAGCGCCGCATCGCTCTGACATCGTCGGGAAGCGGGACCAGTTACACTATGACGATTCCTAATGATCCGGGGATTGCGCTACCGGGATACTGGTTTCTCTTTGCTATCAATGCGGCGGGGACGCCGAGTGTGGCGAAGACTGTCAAGGTCACTCCGACTTGACTTGTTATGAAAGGGCTACCCAGAATGACCTGAGGGATCTGTCAGTCACGATGCTTTACGAGTAATTTTCGAGTCCATTGATATTATAGAGCAAAGTGATGCAAAGTTTGGAAAATTGAAATATTTGCTACTTATCACGTTAGATCTTTGGTAAAATTCTATAGTACTCTCTCTCTCGCTAATCCAATATGTATCTTGTTGCGTTATGAATAACATATTCTAGTAGGAGAGGAATACACTGCCAACGTATCCTTATTTACAGTCTACTCCAAAGCCTTTATTGAAGAGCTAACATGCCTTGGTGCTAGAGAATAGGCAAGAGACAACTGACGTGTATGCGTTGTATTCCTATTAGATTAGAAGAAAGCATAATGAGAAGAAAAAGGAGGAGAAGGAGAAGGAGAAGGAGAAGGAGAAGGAGAAAGGAAATCTAGCTAAGGAAAAGAGCTCGTACGCTAGTTTGCAAACATAGCTAGATCTAAAGGCAGGTATAAAGGAACTCAACTAAATAGAGCCGCAGCCTATTTATTACACTTGGGCTACTCTATATTTTTTTATTTTTAGAAAAAGTATTGTTGAAGTAATCTAGAGAGGCTTCAAATCTAAAATTGGGTACATTAATCTATATTACGAGCAATAAAGGTCTAGTCGAGTACGGGAGATAGTACAGGAGATAGTCATGGAGGGAAATCATTGGTACTTTGGCAGCCAAGATGCAATGGGTTCTAACGCTTTCGAGTAAAGCTGAAGCGGAATAATGTTGATAATGGAATCGCAATGGAATCTCTCTAGGACTTATCATAATGAGAAGTTCAAATATCCTCTGGTCGGGAGTGGAAGAGGTAGGCGGAAAACAGAAAGAAACGCGGAGCGAATAGGCGTACTGTGGAAATAGAAATGTATTACCGACATGAGTGACTGAAGAAATACCTCTGTATTACCCTCGAATCTATGCACATGTCCAATATCGACCCACAGTCACCTACCTCATGTTAAATAGATAGTAAGGATAGAGAATTGATCCACGAAGGTGGTCGAGGGGTGACAATAGTCTAAAATATTGCATCCGCTTACTAGGGCGTATGCATGGGAGGAGTATGTCTCAGCAAAGGTGGTGGGGTGTAGGAGTTATTTTCTATCGACCAGGCCTTGTATGCGGTCATCAATGATTGAGTTGCCTAAACGAGCTTTCATCGAAGTTGAAGTTTGTATCTCGTCAGCAATGTCCGTTATCAAGAGCATCGGAGATGGCCGCGAATGCGGGGATCGACACGGGACGCGGGGGAACGGGTGTAGGAAATTAGCGCCGAGCGACAAGGCGACTTTGTCTCGACATCACACATGTCGACTCAAAGATAAAAGATCACGTGAGTGAGGCTACGGCAGGTGAGCATGTCTTCCATGGCGCTTCCAGGGGGTGATGATTTCCTCTGTACCCCATATTGGAATTTAGGCCGAAGATTCCAACACTGGTGCAAAGGCCCTTTTGATAAATATAATAAGACCTACCTCGTCATATCAGTAGCACAAGGGCCCTTCTGACAGCCACAGTAGGAGTTAGTAGGGTTGACTGGCCCCTTTTGCCCTGTCACTGAAATTGCTTGGCAGTTCTGCTGTTTGCTCATAAACGTGCTTGGAGGTGACGATAAAGTCATGTTAACATCCATCTCTTCGGGGCCTCGCATGGCGTTTTCATTGTGGCTGGCGTAGCACCATATTTCCGGGGCCTCGTTCGTGAACATCTCGGGTGCTGCTTGCATGGTTAGTTGAAATCAAGGCCCTCAGGGGCTTGTTACCTTCCACAGTCTCGGTTATAATTTGCAAATGCAAACTGCTTGTCACATCATATACAATCTCAGTGCGTTCCCAGCTCCAATCCACTCCATCTAAGGCAGAGTCTGCAACCCAACTGGTGCTATTGGATGAACGGAGATGGTGGTTGCTTGGGTCCATTGACATTGGCGCTTGTGGGTTTTCAGATGGGCGAGTATATTTGGAGTTGTTTGCTTCATGTTGCATTGGGCTAACACGGGACCATGGACTTGAGGCGCAATATTGAGTGCCCCCGACGTATGACTTTGAGTTGGACGATTGGAGTCGTGTCTTTGATAGTGGTCAGATGATTCGCAGATTCGATAAAAACAACAAACAGCCATGGAAGTCGTTCTTCCCATTCCAGGGGCGATATATCTTGACGCCGTCCCAAAACCTTACTCCTCAACGCTTTACTCCACGCCCATGATATCTCGGCCCCGGCTCGTAGGCCAAAAAGCAACACAACGCGGTGTCATTAGTCGTAATTGGCAATACCCATGCCTTCGTCTCAGATGCCCTCGGCGACGGTGGCCTCAGTGGTCTTTACCAAGAGCTTGCGGTCGTCTTCGCTCATGTTGTCGACCTTCTCGACCAGCAGCTTCTTCAGGAACGTGTTCTCGCGCTTTAGGCCCTCGACCTCGCCCTCGAGGCGCTTCGTCTTCTCCTGGGCCTCGCGCGAGTGCTCGGCCATCTGCTGCTCTCGCTGCTTCTTCTTTTGGCGGAACCTCGCGCTGGCGGCCTGGTTCCGCTTGCGCTTGTCCTCGTCGGCGCCCGCGACTACGTGGTCCTCGGACGGCGCTGAGGACCCGGTACTGTCGGGGTACGGCGTCTGGTAAGGGGGGTAGGTGGTTTGGAGCGGTGAGATGGCGCCAAGGTCATCGAGGCGGGGACCGGTGTGGTCGTGTTGTTGCTGGTGGTGGTGTTGTTGGAGATGGGGTATGCCGTTCATGGGATGGGACAAGGTGGGGTATTGGGATCCTTTGGAGCATTAGTGGGTGGGTTGGCATCGAAATGTAATTGCCATGGAGGGATTGCGGTCGTGGGGTAGAAGAGGGCGGCCATAGTGGGGGAATGAGACGGAAATGCGGAGGGAGTTGGTCGATGGGTGCTTAGGTCACGTGCAATTGCGTGCAAGCGATTGCGCGAGAACTAGCGTCATGACGACATCCGAATCCGACCGCCCCGGGGTTTCGCGCTCACGGAGGCCGGGCAGGGCAAATGGGAGGGAACGCGTGCAGAAAAATGAGACACGAGATTGATATGGAAAAGCCCGACTGAAAAAATAGCAAATTGGAGGAAAAAGGGTGCGGAAAGGGCGCGCAACGCCAACGAGAGGCGAGATGGTGAAGCGGTGAAATGCAACACCGGGAGGAGAGAGAGAGAGGCGGCAACGTACGGTGCATATCGGCGGCCGTGACGGCGATGCCGTGCGACGCGAACCCCCCGGGCCCAAAGGCCGTGGCCGCAAAGTGGTCGTGGCCTGGCGACAGCGGGGGCAGGTGGTAGTTGGCTTGGTGGTGCTCGCTGCTGGGGTGGTGATACCATTCGGCAGAATCCAGCGTGGTGGGATCCAGCGGGCTGAAGTCGTCAAGTCCAGACAAACTCAGACTTGCAGACACTGCGGTGTAGGTCGGCGCTCCAGAGCTTTTCTGGGGATGATATGGCGACATGGCTCTCCATCAGCGAGGCCGACGCAAACATGCGGCGATGGGGCGGTGCGGGCGTGGCGGCAGCGATGGTGGTAGTGGGGAGTGGGAGAGATCGAGTTGCGATGGTTGAGGGGCGGTGGTTAGCGGTGGTGGTGATGGTGGTGAATGACGATAGGTAGTGCTTGCTGGCAGGCGTTGTTGGTGTACAGCAACCTTGTAGGTAGGCTGGCGTCGAGGGTGAAAGCGCGCTGCGGCGAGGTGGTTGTTGGAGGTGAGCAGCGCAGGCCTGCCCTATAAGAGACGGCAGCGAATTCTCTGTTCATTTCTCACTTCCCCACTCGCAAAAGGCGACTGAGTCCACACGATACGATCGCCTGCAGGCATCCCAGACGTCGTCCCGTCGCGTGCAGGTAGCCTTGCCAGCATATGCGGTCCGCCGTGATTCCTTTCAGCCACTGCGTGGGGTTGTGCGCCCGTTCACTGGCAGACACTAACGCGCCGCCGTCTTGGGAGCTGGATGATATTCAACGTCGCCGCTGCATGCGCGGAAGGTGGTGGTGACGGTGATGGTGATGGTGATGGTGATGGTGTTGGTGTTGGTGTTGAACTCCCCGAGGGATGGTGAGAGACAACCAGCAGCAGCGAGCAGAAGAGGCACGAGCAGTCACGAACACAACAGGCACAAGCAAGCAAGCAAGCAAGCAAGCAAGCAAGCACCCTAGGTAGGTAGTGGGTAGGAACAGGAGAGGCAGAGCCACCCCACGCCAGCTTAGGCGTACGTAAATGGGAGTAGGGGAGCGCTCCACCCGCCTGAAAACTCAGACCAGGCGGCTCCCTCGACACGCTGCGTGTGCTGCACTTCCTGTTCGGGCTTGTCCAAGTCTCGTCGTGGCCAGTCCAATCACCACTATTCGAGTGTGGATTACCAGCGAAGCCGCGATAGACTGCGGGCAACATGTGGGTCTGCAAGCCTCGCGCTGGCCCTGCTCGTCCTATGGCGCCATATTCCACCATCAAGGACCTTGGGAAGTCTCGTTACAGCAACATCGCCCCGGCCTCTCAGCTTCCCCCTGGCATCTCAGATTCGCGGCCTTGTGCCTGCCGTGTTGATCGTGCACTCATCGCTCCACGCCAGTGTCGATAGACGAACATGACGTTGCGAGCCATCGTGCATCCAGCATGCCATGCTTCACTTGCGCCGGCATGTTGCCTGCATCGACAGGTAGCTTATCGGCTTATTTATATTTGCTGCCGTCTGTCCTATAGTAAATCGTCGAGGTGTGAGGAGCCCGTCGCTCTGCGTCCACGTGATGGCACACATGGTGACATCTGGGAACCGCCTGGAGCGACACCGTCGTGGGGGAGGTCGGCATACCGCTCCAGTTTCTGCATCTCTGCGTCTCTGCGAGCCTGCATCTATCTGATTAAGCCCTGGGTTGGACTGAGGACGGCGAGGTCGCGCCCACCGAAGTGCGCCTCCCGGCCCATGGCCGTGCCTCGCCTCATCCCCCCTTCTTCCCGTTTGCCCAAGCAATTCAGGCCAGACGTTGGAGAGCATTGATACAATCGTACGCTGCGGTGCTGTAGGTGCTGGACAATGCGTGCTCGCATGCCTTTCATAGACCTTGTGGCAGGCTTACCTGGGCAGTGGTTGGAGCGCTCAGGGCTCTGAATCAAGGACAGGGGATGCAATGCCAAATAGTTTCGCCTTCTCCACACGGATCACGCAATCACTTCGCACTGGAACTGCTCTTCATAACACATCCTTCTCTTCTACAATACCGTATGCGTCTCATGTACCTCAATTTCCATCAGCTGTGCCCGCGCCAGACGCCCATCGCCACGTCACTGAGATCCCACCCCATTACCGTCGCTTTCATCCTTTCCCACCTTCCGCCCGCGGGAGCACCACTGCAGCGCTTCCATTACCTAACACCACAACGGCCCCTCCACCTCAATCTCCGTCCCCTACTATACTGACCCACTGTGGGACGACGAATTGGCCACCGAGAGCAGAACTGACATGGACAAGCTTGAGAGAAACTACTTCATCTAAGCCGCAACATGATCTTGTTCGCAGGCTGAGAGCTCTGCGCTTCGGCTCAACAACATATCTGCATCATCTCATGATGGGCTTCCGCGGCGAAGCACATTCCGACTGAGTACAAGCTACTTCCACACCACTCTATCTACACCGCTCCCTCGAACAACCGTCTTTCATACAAACAGCCTCCATTACATATGAACGTGTCTCGTCGACTTCAGCTGCAATTGCCAGTTGCAATGATACCAGCTTATGGGGATGAGAGGCAAACAAACACGTCCATGGACTAAACAGTCCAAAACAAGACACGCGCGGCAGCGTCTCACTCCACACAGAAAGCCCTAGAGATGGCGGACCCACGCGCGAGACCTTGCGCGAGGACACAGAAGATGCTGTATCCACTCAACCGCATATCTAGAACGTAGGACCAATCTCCCTCCTCACTCCAGAGCACACACGCCTCACGGCAACTCCATCCTCACACTGTGGGATACCGTTTCCATGCAATATGTAGGTCTAGTTGCACTACGAAACCTAGGTCTCGCACCGGTAGCCCCGATACCAGCCATCTGCGCCGCGTGCAGAGGTCTAGCCTCAACCATCTAGACATAACCTACCGTCCAGACAGACCTACCGTCCAGACATAACCTACCGTCTAGGCAGAGCCTACCATCCAGACAGCGCCTACGGTCCAGACGGTACCGTCCATCTTCCAGTCTCAGAACGAGCCTCACACGGCCATTGTCTGCTCAGTGCAGAAAGCTTTCGATGTCCTCAGAAACGCTTCGCTGAAGCTTCCTACGGCTTTGAACTCGCTCATCGCAACAGCGCAACTGTTTCCTAGGACTCCACACTCCAACCATAGCCCCAACACGCCTTGCTACCCCTCGCGCCGGCCTTCAATCCGGCTCACCATCCCCGAAGCAAAAGTCGCAATGAAGGCCAAACCCGTGGTCTCCCTCACAAGTGCGCGCCAACGCACAGCCCGCGATCTCGAAGAAGCATATCTCCGCCCCGCGCATCCGAAGTTAGGACGTGGAAAGACTTGTAGCAAGAGAACAAACACAACGCGGTGCTATTGGCGCAGTGCACCCTCATGATACACGATTACGAGGTGAAATTATTGCAGGAGGAGACTGAGCGCGAGGACTGGTCTGTAGAGATCCCGACGCCGAAGAATGCGCATGGACATATATCCAAGGCAAGGGCGTCGAACACTGGGCATGAGATGTCGAGTGAGAGATACATAGATATCCCTGCTGCTCCCCAAAAGCCAGCTTCTTCTCGTACTCCTCTTACGCGATCCACTTCTACCTTTCCTTCGATGACCCCGACACCGACACCAACCTTGCGCCCCCGGCGTCCGAACAAAGTACCTGGCCTCGCCCTCTCCTCCCAACTACCACTTCGCATCGCATGCACGGAAGGAATATCTAAAGCGGGATCGACAAGTGAAATACACCGCCTTTCTTGTAGATCAAGTGGCACATGCACGTAGAGTAGAAGACAGTACTGGAGAATATGATAAGCATATCGCAAAGGTGAGTGCCATGATTGACACAGCCCCGAAGGGGAATTTCGAGGCGTGCAAGAGTATAGATGTAGATGCTAAGCCTGACGCTCCTCCGTTGTAAGCGAACGAATATCGATATGAGGAGGGGGAGAAGAAGGAGCAGAAAGGGCAACGGAAGGATAGACCAGTTGAGAGTCAAAAGAAGTCATGTACCACCTGCAGAGAGCAGCAGAACGGGGTTTCTAGAATCGAAGCGATGCAATCTCGGAGTGATCGATAAGAAGAATGATGCGGGCGAGGAGAGACAGGCGGGAGGAAAGAGGATGAGTCTCTGCAAATTGTTTGAGACTCGTGCACACTCCATGGTAATTCCCATTTACAAATCGTGGTTTTGTAAAACGAAAAGTCTTGCATAGCAAAGTACCCAGGTAAATGACAGTTCGAGGGAGAGGGAGATCATAGGTTGCACTTAGCGAATGCTATATGATATGAAATAGTGCATATATTCCTCCTTTGAAACAAATGAAGCAAGAGCAAATGACTTGACGGCACCGTAAGAGATTGACGTAATTATCAAGAGCGAGGGAACCAATCACCACTCAAGCGCCCATTTCGAATCCTCTCCAGTTCCGCCAACATCTCTCATCTCCTCTTCGGATTGATCCAAATCATGACCTCCCTAAACGCACTCCCCACGGAACCCCCAGCACTGACCAGGATTTCAAACAACTTCCGTGGCACATAGACGAACACCTCAACGAAGCATCGGAACAGCATCCAAAGCAGCCAACCCGTACAGCCCCACATCGCCTTGAGCATCATCCGCGTCATCGTGCCGAACTGGCACAACCACTCCCACATCTTCTTTGGCGCATCAACAAACAGAGCATGCAGGAAGACCTTGAACCCATCCCAAACGTCTTTGAGCGTGACATTCCGGAAGAAGGTCGCGACAGCGACGAGCGCCGTGTGCACGAAGGAGAAGAAGCGGGCAAAGACATTCACAATAGCTCCCCCCGCCCTTTTCAACCCAGAGTACACCCACAAGAGGGCGATCTTCAGAGCCATTGGCAGCCCCTTGATCCCCCTCCAGATGAACTCCGCGAGATACTTGTTGAAGAGCCACACCTCGCGGGGCACGTCCTTAAGACGCGTCCATAGGCCCTTGACCCACGCGATGATTCGTTCCGGCAGCTCCGCCCGATGAGCATGCAGCCACTTGGCGCCCCTCACCGCGGGCAAGAAAACACAATGCTTTGGTATGCTCCACAAAAAGAACTTGGGCATGTCGTACCCAAACACCAAGAAGAAAGTATAGATGCCCTTCCCAGCCTTCGCAATCCTCTTCATCGCCTTGCGGTGCTTCGTCTTCCATCTCTTCCATCCGCCTCGCCGGCGTGAGGGCAGATAGTCGACAATCTCGCGATGCCCGTTCGAAGCCGCGAGCCGCAATGCCAGCTCGCCGTCCGGCGCCACCAGCGCGTCATCCGCCCCGTACGTCTCCATGAGAAGCTTGACGATGGTGAGATTTCCTGTCTCGGCGGCGCGCATGAGCGGGGAGCGAAGCGTCTTCGTCGAGTCCTCCTGCCTGTAAGTGCGGTACGGAGGCGATGGCTTAGCCACGACGCCAAAGGCGTTGACGTCGGCGTCGAAATCCATGAGCTGCTGCACCGTGCGCACGTTCCCGGCTTCGATGGCCGCGAGGAGTGGTGTTTGGCCATCTTCGCTGGTTGTTTCCGTGTTCACGACGCCGGACTCTATTAACGCTGCTACCACCTCGTCTTGCTTCTTCTTGAGGGCGGTAAAGTACGTTGTCACAATGTCCTGGCGTCTCAAGATGGTGGGATCGAGATCTGGGACGTTATTTCGTGCCCATTGGGAGATTTCGGGAGAGGGGTACGAGGTAATAGGGAGAGGATGTGCGTCCGAGTGCACTTGCATGGAAAGTTGTGCAATGCGCTCGCGGAGACTGGCCTCATTTTCGAGATACAGCGGAGGGTCTTCAGACTGGTTTTCAGGGGGTAAATATGGATTTTCATTGCTGCTACTGGGCGCCGCCGCATCGAAGCTGGGGGTTATGACATCCTCTTTCGTTGTCGGCATTGGCTCCTTTGTAGGCTTGACTGGGTCGTCCATGGTAAAGGCTCTAGATGGATGTCTGTATTGAATTCCGACTCGAGATGGTATCATATACCTGTCCTATGCATCTGCCTAAAGTTCGTATCCGCCACATTTGGCGCTCGCACAGCCTCAGTCTAATATAAAAGAAAAGCACAATTGGTTAGCGAACCGAGGCGAATATTGCAATTAAAAAATATAACACGTGAAAACTGCTCTCCTGGAGAGTTTCAATCTCTCGGAGACGTTTGCTTCTGTCTAATATCATAAGACGTGAGACGTGTCCATGGTTAGCGTCCGAGCTAAGATTTCTCGGGGCTCTTGGTTCGCTTGCAGACCTGACTAGGGAGATTTGGGCTAGACTACATCGAGATGATGTCTATTCTCAATGCCTAGTTACGACGATATCATAGTCAAGTCTCTCGACCGTTCCATCAAGATGATTCTACCTTTCTCATCTCGGACCTCGAAATAGAACCGCACTTTTATTCCTCTGCCGCCTTCAACAGCTCAAGGTATTTATCTAAAATTGGAAAAAAAAAGAGGTCAGCTGAGGCACACCTCTCATATTTGTGTGGGAGCAAAGGACTAACTTGCAACGGCCCACCGCCCGGCCAGCAGTGTCAATGCCTGGACAAGCAGTTGCAGCGTGCTCGCTGCCCCTTCAACGATATCGCCCTCCCGAACGAACCAGGCGCATTCGGTGGCGGCGTCATACAGACAATGGATAACAATTGGACTGGACCCGTCAAGACTTGTGGTACCCTGTCGAAGAACATGCCATGCAATCGCCGCACCCCGTGTGGAAATGACCTGCTTAATCCCAGCTATGCTAGCAATCTGAATCGTGCTTTCTTTTGGCAACCGCTCCGGATGGACGTTCTGGACGTTGGCTTGGTTACACGCATACATATTGTACAAGGCAAGTCGAGCAGAAGTGCAGAGAGCAACATCGACCAGAGTGATGGTCTCGTCAGCGTGTAGTTCATCCATGGGTCGCGAGAGATGCTTGTCAAGGGCTGTCAAGGTCGCACTCAGCTGCAGGGCCTCTTCCAGAATGAACTCCCGAGCCATCTCATCTTTTCGGCGGTTCCTGTGATTGACGACGCGTCCAAGAATGTGCGAAGCTTGGCACACTCTAGCATAGGGGCCGATTTCAGAATCAGACGAGAAGTCGGACGTGTAGAGGGCCTGATTTGCGCCGATTCTGCCTTGGGACCATTCCGAGTCCGCCGTGGGCAGCAAGTCCTCCTGTGCTGGCTCGGGGGTTGCAAGAGGAAGACCCGTTGGGCCAAGATTAACATATCTTTTCGGGTCAGTGTTTTACGATAGATCCGTGAATATTTAGAGTGTAGAGACTGACCGTTCGAGAATCATTACAGCCCACCATGTGCGACGCTCTTCCTCCCAATATGTCCAAGTTTTGGGTACGGTGAACAGTTGAGTAGAATTCTTTCGTTCGTGTATACCCATCAAGATGCCGAGTCTTGCGGCGCGGCCTACCGTCAAATAGGCCGCCGGAAAGATGCCGTGGCCAATCTCATACAATGCAATAAGCACCAAGGACTGCAACACATAAAGAGATACTGGAGACATCTCTTCGATGGTATTCAAATAGCTCCTCGCTGTTCTGTAAAGCTCGGACTCACTGGCGGGGATATTGTTCAGTTGAGGATTATCAGTGGCAAGTTTCATGCAGAGCAGCGACAGTGCCAGTCCCGCAGCTTCGGAAGGGAGGCTGGCCTGGATATCCTGACTCAGTCGCTTCATACTGACGAATGGGAACCATCCGTCAATGGTTTCAAAGTACCGCTTGCAAATGGCATTTGCGTCGGACTCGATCAGATGAGAAACCTGTGCAGGCACCGGGTAGGCGCTTCGTCTGAGTGCGGAGTGGGAGACGGAGTTAAAAAGGTCGGTATCAAGAAAGAAAGCCTCAGGGAATATCGGGCTCTCCACATTGCCGCTTGAACCGCTTGATGCGGCGGACATGGCAGACTGTGCTTCGTCGGAGTGTGGCGCACCATAGGGCTTCCGCGCCGGATACTCACATGCTTTGCCCAACCGGATACACTAGATGCTACGAGTTTGTCACAAGTCACTTATTTTGAAAGAGCTGGATCATACCAGATGGCAAGATGGAAGCTCCCGTTGGCATTTTCTCTTCAGCCGACTGTCGAGATGATCAGTCAAGGACTGATGCGTGCCAGGAAGTGCGAGCAATACCTGCATTGCCGGCAAGCTTGGGAAGCTTTTCTAACGCCTTCGATAGACCCTTGCTCGACGGCTGAGGAGGAGGACCCATTTCCAGGAAAGAACATAGTCGACTTAGACGGTGTTGAATATAGGAAGGGCTGCGTCAGAGCGGGCGCCGAGGGTATTATAAGCTCCAAAATACCGCTCTTGGCCCCCACTTGTCCGCTCCTTGCCCAATGTTCCGCTCGCCTAGCGCGCGATCTAACCGTATTTAGACAGCGCATGTAGGAGCGGGCATATTAGTCTCCCGAATACCAAAGCGGGCAATTGTAGAACCATTTTTCAGTCTTGGGGAGGGTTCTATTCGCACACATGTTTAGCTCCGGCCTTCTAATATTCCCGCCCGTTGCTCTCTTCGTCCGTCCCAAGACCCGAGTCCTGCCTATAAATATGGAACTCGCACACGGAAGTCCAAACACATCTACATACATCCACATACATCCACATACATCTACATATATCTACACACATCTACATACAATTCAACCCTCCATAAACCGTCAAGCACCTTTCCCCAAACACACAACACCCAAAAACATGACCACTCCATTCACCCCCTACGCTGATCTCTACATCAGCCCCAAGGGACCAGGCGATGCGCGGCCAACGGCCCTCCAAATCATCCACGACAACGCCCTTGTCAACAAATGGGCAGGAAAAGTAGTACTCGTGACGGGAGCAACCTCCGGCCTCGGCATCGAGACAGCCCGGGCCCTCTACGCCACGGGCGCAGACATCTTCATCACAGCGCGAGACACCACCAAGGCCCAAGGCGTCATCGACGCCATCATCAAATCGAGCGAAAAGGGCGGGAAACTAGAGGCAATCGAAATGGACATGAACAGACTCGATTCGGTCAAGGAAGCAGCCCAGACGTTCCTCGCCAAGTCGAGCAAGCTGAATATCCTCGTGAACAACGCCGGTAAGACATCCAGCGCATGTTGGGCCTGAGAATATAGCTGACGGCCCCAGGTATCATGGCGACGCCAGAGGGAAGCAAGACCAGCGATGGGTTCGAGCAGCAATTCGGAGTGAACCATCTCGCACACTTTGCCCTGACGAGCCTGCTCCTCCCTGCTCTGATCCGCAGCAGCACGCCGTCTTTCAACTCGCGCGTCGTTGCACTCACCTCTGTCGGACACAAGTTCTCCGCTCTCCATTGGGATGATGTCAACCTGACCAAGGACTACAATCCCTGGGTAGGGTACGGACAATCCAAGACGGCCAACATCTGGATGGCGAACTACATTGACCGTGTCTATGGCCCGCGTGGTGTGCACGCCGTTGCGGTGCATCCAGGTGGTGTCATGACAGGACTTCAGCAGCACGTGTCGCCGGAAGAGGCGGCCGTGTGGGGACGCGACACTGAAATGATGGCTGGTATGTTGTCGCCAGAGCAGGGGGCTGCGACTACCACTTGGGCTGCTGTGGCGAGTGTTTGGGAAGGTCAAGGTGGCAAGTACTTGACTGACTGTGGGTTGGGCGTGCCCGCGAAGGATTTGGTGTCGTTGGTAGACCCGGGATTTGCACCGCATGCATTCGACGAGGAAGGCGAGAACAAGTTATGGGAACTAAGTTCTAAGCTTACTGGCATAAAGATTGAAATTTAGAGGATTCGTCGGCAGTATCTAGCTGTGTCTCTAGCTGGGCTGTAATATACTCAAAATAGAAACTGTGAGAATGACTTCGGTTCTCCACAGGCGGTTGCACGCGGGATAAGTTGACTCTATTTCAGCTATACTAAGATGGGGAGAAGGAAAGATATCTGGGAGGACCAGGGCTATATAGAATGTGCGCCTAGATTTGTGGTAATTGGACAGTTCAGATTCGTAGCTCTGAAACTCTACATTGCTTGCCTGCCCATTTGGTCGCCTGAATACATTGAATCCACCACGATGAGACTTATTTGAAGAAATGGTCGAGGGATTGTAGTAGTTGTCGGAGGTGTCGTTGGAAAGGGTCCTTGGCCGAGCCGTTGGAGGATATGAGATTCGAAGGACTTCTTCGTGTTGAAGTAAAGTTCGAAGCTAGATCGAATCACTGAAGGCGAGCAAATGAGTTATTAGAGCACACGCTGCGCCCGTGAAAGTTATTCCACCCTCACGTACTCTAACGCCACGAAAATTTGTGGCCTCTGGATGAACAACCCTTAACGCACTGAACACAGTACTAACTCAGAGGTGCTTTCACGACAGCTGGACTAGAGTCCTAAGTAACATCGTCAGAGGAAAACGAAAGTGCAGTCGCATCGTTTACTCACATAGTCAAGGGCTCCTCCCATCCCCGCATTTCTTCACTTTAGTGCCTGCACAATGCTCGGATTCAAATTTCTTTCGCATTCGGTGTATGCTTCGCGTACACATCGTCTCTATCTTGCTCTATAACGCTGGTGAAATGCATAGATCTATATGCTCGCTATATCAGTCCTCCATATGCAAGATGGTGTCAATAGACAGGGCGTCTGTATCTCCTGGTATACGATTCCTTATTCGTCGAAAGACTCCGACGGGGGAATTTTTCGGATCCGGACGGAAACGGTTGTGATTGTAGCTGGAATGGATTTGGTCACATTCGGTAAGGCTCTGGAAATATGACTGTTTCCCATAGTGCTGTCGTTCAATCTTCCTCATGAGCCATCTCTTCATCATTAAACAGCGTGGGCAGAAAGATCTTCGTGTTTTCATACACCACAAACGTAACAACCGTCGTTGGAATGACACGAATCGTATTCGGAATGACCCTGTCTTTATGTTAGCAATCCACTCTCAAAATTTCTCCCTATACAAGCAATGGAGTATGCTCACCCTTTATAAAACGCTAAAAACCCTTCATTCTTATACGTTTTGCTCAGGACATCCCTCAGGCCCGTGTATTTTTTCCCAGCATCATACTGCTGCATCCTGGCTCTAATCGGCTGATACGGATACGTGATCGCGCCCGCCAACAACTTGCTCCCGCCACTCATGTATATAAAGTCCCAGTTTGTCAACTTCTGCTGGCCGCCGATCTTCTCGCCTCGTCTATGCTTCATCTTTTCGTAGATGGCGAACTGCACGGCGCCATGCGCGACGCCGAGGGTGGAAGGGATGAAGCCGGCCCAGAGGCCTTTGAGACCCCGGGTTAAGTAGACGTGGCGTAGCCCGGTGAGCATGCTTTTGTAGGCTTCGGGGTGGTTTGCGCCACGTTCGAGCATGCGCGTTTTAACTACCCAGATGGGGTTTGTGCAGGCGCCGGTTAGCAATCCTAGATTCAATCACACGGATATTAGCATCCATATCCCTCCAGATATTCGACCCCTCCATTCCCCAACCTTCTTCCCCTCCTGCCTCCCAAAGAACGTGTAAGGTGCATACCTGCGATGATCGATGCCGAGAAAAACTCCGCACTCGACAAAAACTCCCCGTGCCCCCGCCTCGCCTGCATCAAATCCTTCATATTCCGATAAAACAAGAAATATAACCCCCACCCGAGCGAATTCCCCAGCATATTCGGCCACAGGCCCCTGTACAGCGCGCGCACGCCGCCCTCATCGCGAATCACATGGCGGAAGATGCGGAAGGAGTCGCCGGCGCGGGATGCCGTCTGCGTGTTCACTACGACACCACGCAAAAGTTGTCAGTACTGGAGTTGGCGGGTAAGGCTGAGGGAGAGGGAGGGGAAATTGGGAGCGTACGCTGTAGCCGGTTCTTGAGCAAGTCCAGCGGGTGCACTGTCAGGCAGGATACGACGCCGGCGCTGAAGCCGGCCACGCTTTCGACGATAGAGGGGGAGATGTTGCGGCCTTTGCCCGTCGTGGTGGCCTCGATTGGCGGGAAGGCGCGCGGCATCGTCGGTGTGTGGATGCCGGCGGTGGGCTGGGCATGCTTCACCGTGAACTCATGGGCGTGCAAGAGGGCGTGTATGTAGCAATGAGGGCAGAAAATGGGTCAAGTCATGCTGTAGCCGTGGAGGGGAGTGAGCGAGTTGGTCCGAGGTCGGATGAACGTCAAAGCTCGATGCAGGGTTCTGTCGCGTGGGGTACGCGAGACGTCACTGCCAGAAATAATTTTGGCAGTGGCTACAAGGGGGCATTGATCACGTCTTTGTACTCTGGAGGATCTCAGGAGGTGTCAAAGAAAGAAGTGTCTATTTTCAAGCGTTTAAAAGGTTTGAGATGTCTTCACGCTATTCCGCCGAGGTTGTTGAATTGACCAATCAAATCAGTGCTACACTCCCATAATCAACAGCGGTGAATCGAGAAAGGTTTTACTACATAACGACATATCATAGGCCTCAAAGAAGAGAGTCCAGCCCAAATACCTCTCATAACCAGATTAAACATCCCATATTTACAGTCATCGTTACCAAACCCCAGGCTCGACCTACTTCTGACAACACCCAGCCTTGTTCTCCCCAAATGCCAACTTACTAATCTTATCCACCAGCGTACTCCCCTGCTTCACCCCACTCGGCACACTGCAGTAACTCGGAGGCACATCTAGGCACGGGTTCCTTGTGAAGAAGTTTCTTGGTCGCAGCAGCAACGTCATGGGCTCTGCCGGCATGACGGGGAAGTCCTCGGGCGAGGGGAAATGTGTGATTCCAAATGTATGCCAGAGGACTACATCTGTGTTGACGATGTTGGCGTTGGGGTTTGCAGCGATCCAGGCGGGGAGGCCTTCAGAGGGCTCACCGCTCGTTTGGGGAACGTGGCGGCCCGCGGGATGGATTTGCGTGTCCTCGTCTGCGATATTGTCAGTAACTGTCCCAATATATGAAACTGGAAGGGAAGGAGGGGACTCACACTTGGTAACATGCACTGCATGTCTCGCAAACCCGGCCCTCTTCCACACCAAGCCTCCTGCCTTGGGAAGTAGCTCTGGGACTTCCCTGCTCACCAACTTATAACTGACTGGCTTGTGACTAAACTCATTCAACTTGTTCTCATTACACATCTCCCAGGTCCTGCTTGTCGCGCCATTGTAATCGCTCTTCGACTGCTCTGGGGTCTCGAACTTGGTTTTCTTAGCGTAGAACGCATTACCGTACATGTTCTCTGCGCTGCCGACCTCGCCCGGTCCGCGGGCAGCATCAACCTGGAAGACGGTGTTGTTCGGACCATCGATATTGGGATCTACCCGAAGACAGAATAGATGCTGGTGGTTGTGTGCGTTGACGCCGGGATACACTTCTGTGCCCCAGCCGTGCAGGTCCTCGCCCGGGAGCATGGCGTATGTGTTCAGGATACCCGTAAGCTTGATCTCGAGCTGCACCGTGCCGTCTTGGTGGAAGATCCAGTACACGCAGTACTCGTAGTTTGCTGCGGTGAAGATGTGCGAGATGATGAGTTTGCGGGCACGTGTTACCGTCACGCTGTCATCCCGGAAATCGGTGTGCTTGAACAGGATACCCGCGTCTTCTTCGTGAATGCAGATCGCGTTCTTGATGGTTGTGGCTGCGCCGGCACGGTTCACAAACGCGGCGTCGAGGTAGTGAATTGCGCCCTTGCAGTCACAGCCTAGGCTGAGAGAGTTGGTCATGTAACCACCGCCATACTCGCCCAAGTCGAATGCATGCTTTCGCTGATGCGGGTGCTCGGGGTTTCCGTATGGAACTACCATCTCTGCGAGCGAAATACGCCAGAACACGTCTCGTTCAGTGCCCTTATCGTTGAATGTGATGTTCGAAAGAACCATACCCTCGCGGTAGTTGAAGCCAATGTGGAGCTTCCAGTTCTGCCAGCTGATAACCCGTCCGTCCATTGTGAATGACACGCCTTCAGGTTGTGTGATGTTGATTGGCTTTATGTCTGTTCGGAAACCGCCTTCGGCTTCAATGGCAGCGGCGTGGTAGTTGTTCGGGGCCGCCTTGTTGACGGGTCGGCGGACAGGAGGAACGTCGATGTGGATGATCTCTTGGGTATCGGCATTGAAAATGGGACAGAAGTCGAGGGGGTAGCTGTATTGACTGTCGTCGACGTGTGGGCGGTAGTACATTAGAGCTTGCTGGAGACGGACGTTGTTGCCAAAACGCTCGTCGTAGCCAATAGTCCAAGCTAAGGAGGTTAGCAACTCAAAATTCTGAATGGATCCATATACTTACGGTCGCAGTACACTTTGTGCATATCTTGAGGAGGAATGCCGATGATGCCGCACTGCTCGATGACTCCTGGATCTTTCCGTACGACGCTCTCCACAATCTGAAGATCTTCCATGGTGATCTAGTTCAGCGGTTAGTCTTAACTCTTGCTGCATGAATAAAAGGCTTACCAGGGGTTGGACACCCGGTGTATATTCCCAGCTCACGAGCTTCCCATCTGTCAAATCCACAATCCCATCGTAGACCTTGCTCCCTTTGCCGATTGCTACCACATCTGCTACTCTGTGCGGTCGGGGAACGGTCTTCGGGTCCTTGACCCACGCCATCATCTCAGCCTTGCGCGGCTCCCATAGCGTGACAGCATTGAAGAACAGATTGCTGTGCTCTTTCCGAACAATTGCAACCGCTTGCTCGATCTCCGCTTCGGAGAGCGGATCGAGGGGATGCGATGGTCCAGTCAAGCCCGTGACATGAGCAGCAGCCTGCTTGAGGCGATCGAGAGCCATTGCGTATGTTGTGAATGAAGAGGGAGGGAAGAGAAGTGTCAATGAGCGAGCTTAACGTATGGAATCGAGGGGCGCAGAGGGGTCTTAAAGCTGCCGCGAACCTCCCAACAGCAGACGCGACGCGCTTGACACCAATTATTTTTGACACCAATAAATTTATCATAGACCCTGGGCTATGCCCACAGTAGAATAAACACACAGACTATCTCGCAACGGCCATATTCCAGCCCCTCTCTACCCGTTTCGAAGCGTAAGAGGTGAGGCCTGCGTTATCGACGATAAGAGGGAGCTCGGATTTTGAGCACTGATGCGGTTAGCGAGGTTTATTCCCCACTTCGCTTTCTGGAGTACGCATCCCGCACGATGGATGCGACGCCTGGACGAGAACACTTTATCCATGTCTGCGAGGGAATCGGATGCTGAGACGGCTACCAGAGGCCGAATCATCGTGGAGACGGTGTGCTAGGCTGAATACGTTAGTTGCACGCGATGAGTCCCATAGCAGCTTTCGAAGCATGTTGGAGATCCGTAAGTGTACTATGGATGTTATGCAAATAGGTAAGAGATGTGTCAACAGCGAGAGTTAGCCGATGTTAGACAGGCCGACTTGGTAAGGTCGGTGGTGGGCTACCGATGTCGTCGTGGTGGAGACGGCGTTCACAGTCCGACATCGCACTTTGCACTCCGACAGCGAAGGAATCAATGTCAGCCAGAATTCAACCGCACTTAACACTGTGTACCTTCCCGAGGTCTTAGTTTTTACAGCTGTTTGTTCTAAAAGAATGAGTTCATATGGAACCAGGTTGATGGACGTTGGACAGCATTTCGTCTTGAAGCTTGGGCTTCAGCTTTGGCCATTCATGAATTAGACTAGCCTTCAAACCTCCCTTCCACTCCGTACTTTTCCTCACTCTTTGACATTTCCCCTTCGTGAAGGACACTCAATCTTCGGTAGTGCTTGACATTGACTTGAGCCTCTCTCACTACTGCGCAGCAAGTCTATCTCAGTCTAGAAAAAGCATCCTCGGACCCCATTTCAACTCAACTCTGCGGTCGATACTTTACAGTTCCTAACATCAAAGACATGGAGATTTTATTGCATGTGCCCAATTTTTCACTTCAGAACATCCACTACTTATACGGCCAAATTCAAAATAGCCTGGATCCCAACGACGAACATGATGGATTTAGGGATTGCAAACTCGGCGGACGAGATCAATTCTTCTATCCCGAATTCAGGATGGGAAGTATGATTTGATCTCGTTGATTTCGATACAGGGAACGGGATTATGTCTCCTCCTGACGAAGACACGCTAGCCCCTCAGATAGTACTGTTCGATTTCGTTGTGGAATTTGCGAAATTGAAGAATCTCGTAATCTGCGGGGCACAATTCTTGGACAGTAATCTTTTTGACTGGCTTCGCGCTCCCAGCGCCTTGCAGATCTTGCATCTCAATCTTATTAATATCAGTGGCACCAATTTCCCCTGGGACTGGCGGCTCCTCGAGCGGATTCACATCTAGGACGTGCGGCTTATGAACGGCACATGGGAAAGGTGCTGAAGCACCTCACTACTGCAACGCTCTTCCCTCATCTTCAATATTTCATTTCCGCTTTAAAACTTGTCCAGCCGGTATACTTACTTTCCCCTCGAAGTCGGTTCCAACCCAGCCAAGAACATTCTGACCAGAAGGGAGGCGGACAAGGAAGCTTTGGGGGCATTGTGGGAGGCCGTTGTTGAACGAGCGGGTGAAGATGCCGAATATCCGCATAAGCCGGATGCGTTCAGCAATGAGCGACCCAGCATCTATGGTTAAATCGAGGTCGAGAAAAGGATTGTACGATGGAGACTCTGGATCTGACCGAGATCGTCATATTTAGCAATCTTCACAATTCTTTACTCTTCTCGCTAACATGTCGATATGAGAAGTCTAACTCGCCGACGAGTTTCTTTACTAGCCTGCGCTGCACGTCAGTAATGCCATTTACTCAATTTAGAGGTTACTTACTCTGTAAGTTCTTGCAAATCTGCAATGATCGCCCGGTTTGAGATCTGCAGCATGGCAAAACCCGCATACCCAGGCTCTGCAATATGACTGATCCCCAAAATCTCACTATCCATCATTTGCATCACTCTCACAATCCCATATGGCTGCGGCAGCTGGAGATGAGGCGGAAGAGGCTGCGCGTTTAGTATACTCGACGACAGCAGGCAAAGAAAGCTAGTGATCTGGTCGTGCGAGGACTCGACGCTGGTTAAGACATTCTTGAACGCCTGCCGCCATTCCCCGTGTGCTTTGTCGCCTTCGATGGCGAACACGGTGGAGGAACAACCGATGAGGGCCGTGTAGGAAGTAATGCGATCGACGCAGCCGATCAGGGAGTCGTAGGTTTTCTTGGGGAATTTACAATCGATTGGGATTTGCCAGCGTGTAAAGGCGGACTGGGATTTCATCTGTGCGACAAGCAACATCGTCTTGGATAAAAGCTTGGTTCTCTCTTTTTCTAATCGGTACCCCGGACTGGATTTGAGCTTTTCGTCGCCTTCGTCGCCCCGGACTCGCGCTGCCACTGTCTCTTGCACGACGGCGTAATGCCTTGCGGCGAGATATAGTGCTTGTCCGAGGCTCTGTCGTAGTTCCGATCGTTCAGACGTTGGGAAGGGGAAGAATGTGAAGATGAATGCCACGAAGATCCCACCCATAGTAACAGCAAGCCTATACGGCGCCAGAAGATATATGGGGTAGTACTTCTGGCGGTTCTCCGTCGCAACCTTCTCGCCAATCCTGTCGACCTGCAATGTATATCCAATGACAATGACGTTGGTAATTGCCGTCAGCATCGCGAGGAGAATAAAGCGTGGACGCTTCACAGGAATCCACCCGACTGCCGTAATGGCCACAAAGAAGAGCACGAGCACCCCGGGAGTCTTCCCATCCACGATGTAGTATATCGGAAAAGTCAGCGCGGCCCCAATTACACTCCCGCATATCCGGAGAAAGTATATAAAGCCCCCTTCGCCGCTAGTCCGAACCATTGTCACCGCGACGAAGATCTCAGCCCAGAAGAGTCGATTCTCAACAAAAAAATCCTGGGTGTCACGGAGAAAGGCCACGACCCCAATACTCATGCAAGCACAAGCCATTCGGAAGCCAAACACTGAGTGCTGAGAACGGAGAGCGGACGCAATCTTCCTCAGGAAAATGCCAATATATTGTGCCCGATTTTCGGGCGGGAGGTGATCCGGGTTTTTGCGGGAATCGTACGCCTCGCCATAATGCACTTCATTTGATGCCTCGTTCTCGTTCTCCATGTTGAGATGGTCGCCGTGATCGTGATGCTGGGAAAAAGGTCGAAGCCACTTCATAATTTGACTGTGCGCGGGAATGAGGAGCCTATTTCGGTCCCATTTTCCGCTCGCCGATTGTGCGTCTGTCCATTCAACTATATGGAGAAGCGCGAGTCCGGAGCTGTACATCAGCAGTTGTATCTATCGTCGTGTTACCATATATTGGAGGATGGTCCTATTGAATGGGATCTTACATCAAGCAGAACGAATAGTTGCCTTTGCCGATGCGTTTTGAACAGTGCGGCATCGGTTCCACCATTCAGCCAACTGTATTCTGACTGAAAAGAGTCCGAGGCAAGCTGGATGCCTTGCTCTACACACCAAGCCCTCAACGCCGCCTCCCTACGTTGGTAGAACGCGTCTAGGTCCTCTTGAAGCCTATCGGCGAACTTTGCGCCTCCGGGCTCTTTTTCATTCGAAGGAGTTTCTACATCGTTACGCCGAGATCTGATATTTGAGCTATGTTTCCCGAGCTCTAGCTTTAGTAAGATGTGATCTAGAGCATCGTTCATGGTATGCCCAAGGTCGCCGAATGGCTTGTGGAGATTTTTCATAATGTGCTGATACTCGTCCACTGTAGTCTTTTCGTCGATCTCGCCTTCTTCGGCCGCTCGTTTTTCATCCTGGTGGAGGTTCCATCCGTGGGCCTTGGTAACTCTTTCGAAAACGTCTGTCATCGTGATGAACCCAGTAAAAGGGAGGAATGCTTTTCTAAACAGCCGGTGAATAGTCGAAAGATCAGCCCCATCTAGTTTCCCATACGCAAATTCCTTCTTCGCCCAAGACAGATTCGCATACAAGTTCCCATGCACGCCTCGCAGACTATGCACCTCGGCTCGTAGCTTCGAGGCCTCTGCGGTATCGTGGAACATGTTGTGGTCTTCTATCGTATGCATGAATTCCAGTTGAGCGCTGAGAACCTTGCGCATTCCTTCAACGTAGTTTTCTACATCTTTGAAAACAATTTTCCGGCAGCTGAGAGGAAAGAAGATGATATTGACTCCCGTAGCAATAGCCACGCCGGTCATAATAGCCCCATAGAGATGTCCAATCAGCGTCAATGAGGCCTCCATCGTCGGATTCTGCGCTCCATAGGTCTGCGATATAATTGTAACGATCGAGGATAACACGCACGCAAATTTAAGCCCGGGCCTCGAGAATTTTAGAGACTATTGGGTGTCAGTACATCAGCTGCGTATTCTCGTCAGAATACTACCTGACTTTGGTCTTACATTAATTGCATAAATCATAAAAAATAACCACACCCCCGACACCCCCGAAGCCGAAGAGTTATACCCCTCTCCCATCCCGGGCACTGTCGTATGCCTCCTCGCTTGCATCGCTGACCACATCGCCAGCGTCGCAACCGCCGCTGTTAATGATATAACCAACACATTGACCATCATTGTCTGTAGGAATACGGCGCGAGGTTGTAAAACCCCGGACAGGACTGACCCTACGGCGATCAGGTAGCCGACTGTGGTGTAGGTGTTGGAAATGATGGTGGATTGGAAGATGGAGAGAGATATTGTGGGCGGGAGGGCAAATTTGACCATTTTGAGGAAGGTAGAGAGATCCAGATTGAGATTGGAGATGGTTTTTCTCCAGAGTCTAGAGGCGCGGTGTTCTTCGTGTTGTGCGACATCATTGGACCTCGTCATCATGCCCGTGAATCCCCCAGAGGCTTCGGGATAACTGTCGCTCCCCTGAAATGATTTACGCAGGGTTGGTATCGAAAATGTCTACGGCGGCATGGTTACGAAGTATGTAGCACGTGGAGGTTGCGAACGGGACGGATCCACTTCGGTCTCGACTAATGCGCCATGACGTATGCGATCGAGCGTCACGAAGTGGATTATTTTCGTCGCACGTCTCTCAAAAATTTATAAGGAATAATTCTAATATCTATGAGTCTCAATTCGAGTGTATATCAGATTGGAAGTGAACCGGAAAGCGATCTCTACCCGCAGCACGCTCCGAAACGTAAGCCGCAACGCAATTCCTGGGACAAGGGAAAGAAGCAGAACCATCATGGGCAATGGTGACTTTGTGTTTGGAATTTCCCAGAACGTCTGTCCATACTTCACCGCTATGCTCTCTCCCAACACTCATTTTCCTCTGGAATTGATGTCCAGTTGCCTGGCCCAAGCCCAGTTTATCAGAGAGCCTTCTTACCCACCCTGGTCTCTCCAAGGAATACTGCTTGTGGTCGTCCGAAACCCAGCTCATAACAACAGCCATTGCAGCTGCTTTCTGCCCATCACTCTTCATCGTGCCCTTGCGTACCCATCCGACACAGTTCGGGCTCAAGAAGTAATCATCTTGCTCACCGTACGCATATAACTTCCGGGCTAATATCAAGTCGGCGAGCTTTCCACCGCAGGTCGGAGATGCAGGATGGGGTGCAGAGATCCCATAAAGATCCCCATAGAAGACGCACGGGTACCCGTCCTGCCTGAGAAGAATTAGGGCGTAGGCTAGGGATGTGAATGCAGGTGAGATCTGGGTATCCATGACCTGCCCTTTTCTACTTCGGTTAGTCGGCCGTCAAGGAGTGAAAGAGGAGAGGCTTTACTGGGTGTCATGGTTCATCACCAGCGTTACTGCATTATTAGGTCGCTTAGCAACCAGTGTTCGCTCAAAGATCGTTCGGAAATCGGGGTTCTTGGACCACGACATTCTTCCTAGGTTGTATAGTAGTGGTGCGTCGTAGAGAAATAGATCCGGAGAGCTGCGTTCGAGGAACGCGTCGAGCATATCAACGTCTCCAGTCCAATATTCGCCGATGAAGAACAATTTTCGATCGATGTTTTGTTGGACATGCCTCATCCAGTCCTTAGAAAAGGAGTGCGAGATATGCTGAAGTGCATCGAGTCTGAAACCCGATAGTCCAATATGTTCAGTAACCCACACACCCCAATTCTTAACATCCTCCCGCAAATCTTCGTTTGTATAATCGAGATTGTTCAGGAGTAGATAATCCCCATTCCCACATTCATCTGAAACATCCTCCGCCCACCCCTTCCCCTCATCCACAATCTTAAAAATCCCATGTTTGTGCGACCGATCATCCCAATCCGTCGCATTGAACTGTCGCCAATCATACTTCACCGCACTATACATCCCATCTCTCCCCGCAAAATCAAACCGCAGCCACGACTCAATTTCCCTCGGCTCACTCAAATCCTTTCTCCGATCTTTAGCATCAACCTCTACCGCCGTAACAACTCCTTTCCCATCCCCTCCACAGCGATGGTTTAGCACAGCATCGAAGTACAAATGTAATCCCAACTCTTTCGCCTTCTCCGTCAGCGCTACTAAATCTTCTTTCGGTCCCCATTTCGTCGCCCGAGACCCTCGCTGATCGAACTCCCCGAGGTCGTAAAGGTCGTACACATCGTATCCGTTGCCGGTGGAGTTCCCAGCTTTGCAGGCTGGTGGCAGCCAGAGCGCTGTGATGCCAAGGGAATGTATTGAGGGCAGGGCGAGGAGGAGGCGACGATAGTGATTTTGATCTGATGGGAGATTCCATTCGAAAGTTTGGAAGAGAACTGGGTTGTCGTTCATGATGTAAAATTCTGGGAAGGTTTTGGGTTGTTAGTGAGATGACGGTCTTCTGCCTAGCTGTGTACTGGGTGGCTGGATAGCTGTGTTGATGCGCTAGCCGAATTGAGATAGCGTTATCTCAACAGCTGTCTAAGGTTGTCTACAAATCAGCGTAGAATGGTCGCATTGATAAATGTTTTTGATTTGCATATCTTCGTATGACCCTCGGCATCCGTCGTGATTGTTGCCTGAAGCATGATTTTCTAGATGATCTTTGCTACTTCAGTACGACAAGTTTCTTGAAAACAATTGGCCTCATAAACGTCAACAAATTAAATTCGAGTATGAATGTTAAACCAGAGTGAAATAAAATTCGTTACTTTTCATGAACAGATTTTAAGTTCAACCGATATCTGCTCATCAGAAACTCAGACTGTGGGTAATGTGACGAACTCCAGCGGTTTTTCTTTTGAAGTTGTAGATTCGCTATACCGGCCAAACTCGGAGGTATTGATGCTGCTCTCTCCAGTATCCTCTGTCAATTCATTGACTACAACATCGCCGAGTATGTTCCTTCCCTTTGTTTGAACTTTCGACTTATCTTTTTGGGATTCTTCATCGCTTCCGCTAGGGTTCATTCGGCCCGACCAAAGTCGGAGAACTCCCTGCATCGCAGTGATGTTGTTTTTGATCGCAGGCTGCGCGCCTAGAAAAATACAGAATCTCGGAAGCACAGGCAGGCAAGCTGCAAGTAGCCCGCAGACATACTCTGGCCCGGTCCATCTGCCCATTCGTGCCATGTAATATGTCACGTCTGTAGTATGAGATAATTTCAAGGCAGGCGGAATGCGAATTGCTGCAAACACACATGCTCTGACAGATTTAGCTTTACTCCTTTATCGTATTTGTAGAGGAATGCTTACACTGCACCGACGAGAAACATTGCTGATAGACTAAGTCTCTTCCTCAAACTCAGTCGTAGTCTCCAGATGCCTCTCTGTGCCATAGCGAGCATCAAGACATCTGAGGTTGTATTCAAGATTGCCGCTACGCTGTGCCCACGTAATCTGTTCGTACAATGACCACTGGTGATAGTGATGTCCCACGCCTTGTTGATTGGGCGACACGAGAAAATTCCAGCAATCGTAATATACAGGTAGAATATATTGTTTCCCCAAAGCAAGGCGTGCCAGAGGAAGAAAGTAATATCGCGGGCCCCTTTGGGACAGAAAACTCGAAGGCCCTGCAGGTTGATAGCAGCTTTTAGGAAAAAGATACCGGCCGTGTAGTTGATCGATAAGACATAAGAGTGCTATGATTGCCAACCTGCGTTAGAGTACGTAACTCAATTGGAAAGCGGTTCACCCTTACCTTCAAGTGTCTCATTAATTCTTCCATGGTTACATTCCATTGATGTGCCCCAACTTTAAGATGAGGAAACATCAATACAGCTGGAAGCTGAAAGCCGGCGATGAAAATGACCTAATCCCGACTCAATTTAGTTATGCGGATGGTGATGTGAGAGGGATCACCGACCCATGAAACAAGGATAAAATCTGTCAGACTCGTTAGGATTAAGCTGTTCTGAAATGTGATAATATAATAATTTAATAATGTGTTCTTACAGTCCTCTATGTGTGTTCCGACTAATTTGAATTTGGTGAATGCTCTCATTCCCACCGCCATAGTAGAGAGAATGACCAGAATGATGCATGATATTATTGTCGATGTATGTAGGTCGTCGGGGTTGACGAAGTTCGGTTCGATCCCATCAGGAGGATTTAGCGCAGGAAGCTGTAGGAATATCTCTCTCTGTGTGGTGTTCATCCTCATTTCTGGTTGCTGAAGGCAATGGTATCGCGAACATAACGGCTGAAGCGGCACCGCTTTGAACAAAATCAATGCCCGAATTAAGATGGAACGCGCACCGGTAAGCTATACTAAGCAGTACGACGAACTACGGGATTGTAACATATCGTAAGATCGTAAACCCCGCTTCCCCTCCATGGAATGCAAAGCCTGGATGCTTAGCATACTCGCTCCTTCGCTTACACGAGCCAATCAGGTATGAGACTTAATCAAAATTCGGAGTTGGAGCATTACACGAAGGACACGATGCGCCATATCTCTAGGCAAGGAGTTTCACCCGATGGAGATCACAAATGAAGTATGTAAGCTTTTAAATTTATTTCCCGACCGAGGACATCAACACGCAAGAACGATTTCCCCACCCAGTACGCGATTATCAACAAGTCTACTGGCGACAAGTTCCCTGCTCTAAATATGCATTGGGCGACGATAGGTCTGAAGTAATGTCAAACTTTGCTCAGTATTTTGTACTTGAATCCGCTATGAATTATTGCAAATGAGCACCAAGCTTCGTCATGCGCACAAAGGAGGCATCTGCAGCATGTTTTCAGCTATGATGTAAACTACCCTGCAACACAAACGAAACGTTACACGTCACGTTTTTCCAAGGTTTTTTTTCGGAGTCCGAAAGCCCTGCTTATCAGTTCCCCAAGTAAGGAGCCACCTTTTGATCTTCTTTCGTGTGCGTGAGGAGATAGATGTCTATATCGCCCCATGTAGAGCATGACAACTGCGTGAACGTGGAACAGGCTCTTTCATGTAGTTTTCCTTTATTTCGTAGTGATGATAGTGACGAGTAATGTGCAGTATCATTCTGTATAGTAGTAAAACAGCACAGCAAAGTTGAGAACTGCATCTGTGGTAAAATAACCGCTAGCGGCTAAATCACTGACCTACACGTATCGTACACGCACCTGCTTGACTCTACTTGTTGCAATTAAACGTAAATCTGAAACATTTATCATCTAGGAGTCTCATTTGATCCGTATTTAATTGTCGGTATCGAATGAAATCATTTCCTATTTCAAATTATTAACATTTTGTCATAGAGCGCAAGAACTTGCGATCTTCATTATCCTTGTAGACTGCAAATGACAGAGTAATATTTCGACGTATGCAACTCATAGACTAAAGGGCATCTTAGCATGCTTTAGCACCGTGTTGTTCATCTCCCTACGAATATACGGACTGTAGATAGCTTTATCTTCTTATATACTAGAAATGGGGTTCTACCACACGAAAGCGTAGTTGAACGCAGATATTCATTTCACTAATGGCTTGAAGACCTCAGCTACGCCAATATTGAAGGTTCTGATCCTTTTTTTGTGGAGACACCACGTTAGAATTGAGTTTGAGTTTAGCGCTAATATGCTCTTCCGACTTTGTGCTTCGTGCATTCAACCAGTTGGACGGAACGCATCAGAAATGAAATGCGCGGGATCGCCTTCGGAAGTCTAAACCCGAGCCATTTGCTCGGTACAAGTACCAAACGGCGTAAGCGGCGTCCTCGCCGTACTAAATAATTATCCGAATTAAAGCGCTTAAGTCTGAAGACATCACTCGTACGGTGTTGTATTTTCTCTAACTTTTAGAACCTACTCACTGATAAACTTCAGTAATTCCCAATGAGGTGCCATAGCCAAAGGAAAATCTGGATTTGATTAGATGCCCACGTATAAGAGGCTAGGCATAATTATAGTCTCAAAGAGGAAGAGTACTGCTTGGTAACTAGGAGATGGGGAATTAAAGTATCTTGTGATTGATCAATGTGGCCCTCTATACGATTTCTTAGTATTGTTGTCAACACTATTTCATTCCCGCGGACGCAATCAGCTGGACTTGGAATCCGGTAATTCTGCGGCCTCCTAGCGCAGCACGGTATAACCTTTCCGCTGTGCCCAATCTTCGTCTTCTTCTTTACTGCCAACTAGGTCATCAGCTTCGTCAAATTCGCTCATTGTCTTTTCCGTCAGATCTCCGAATCCCCATCTTTTGATTAGATGTTGACCTTGAGCGTCCAATATCTCTTTGTCCCAATCTACGCTATAAAAATAGCATCCTGCAGCCTCTTTATCGTGGACCATATGCTCCAAGCGTCCATCCAAGATCTTTGGTAGAGCCATCTCACCCCGCAGGTCGTATAAAAGATGATACCAATCATGGGGATATCTGTCGCGTCCCTCTCCCCCGGCAAATTTAGGAGCTACGCCGTATGTCTTAGCCCAGTTGCTTTGGTCGGCGAATTCCATGTACTTATTCCATAGATGCTGGGGTGGTTTAGTCTCCCCATTGACCCAGTTTAGCTTGAAATGTGAGTCAATGACATTTCGCAGGCTGGGTCGTTTAACCTAATCGAACGTACCTTTGACACGTTCCTTGCCATGGTGACTTTCTGTTGCTGGTTGAGTCTGAGGATGAATTGTAGTATACCGTTGCCCAGACCGGTAGGATACGCGTCCCACCTGACGTAGGAATGGCGTATTCGCGCACCAATAATAAAGCTCATGACGCCTGGGGTCCCCATTCTAGCTTACATGGGATCTCTAATAGATATATGAATGATGAGTAGGTCTCAAGAGCTTCTCGTGTGGGTTATTACAGAGATTTTTTGGCCCCCAAAGCGGGGGTCTAAGCTTGGACCACAGGAATGAGCCTACCACGAGCGGAGCAGACATTGAATTCAAGCTTTAGGGATATTTGAGAAGAACAAATCTTATACGAGCTGAAATAATCAAGTTCATTATCCAGTGGTCAATACTATAAAAATGGTGATAGAATGAACTTAATAGTGTAGGAACAAATTTCCAGCTCCGGCTTCATTTCCATTCACGATACATATCTCAGCGTATTCAACAGTGTGTCATGAAATCTTTTTGGGTCCAAGAGAGATTAGAATCAACATCGTTGTACAGCTCTATACTCTAAACTAACTAAACCGTCTTGGCATCACTCGCGGTCTCTAGATTCTCCCATTTTGTTTACGGAGATTACTCTTGTGCCGTAATACCTGGCACGACATCTTTTATGTAGAATAGCACACTAGGCCAAACAGAGTAATCTCCGGGGTCAATTTCATGGTAGATTGTCACCCTGTCGACGTACTTATGGCCCAGCTGACGCTTGTGTTCAAATAGTAAAAATGCGACCCCACTGCCGTTGGGGGTACCGAGGATGGCCTTTCCTGGTTGGGTATCGATATTTAAAGTAAATCCAGGCCACATTTCTGGTTCTTTGCTCTCGTCTCTTAGTATACGATCAATTACGGATCTCGTTTCAGGATTTCGAATCAACCTCCGAAAGACGTGGCTTAGGTTTCTGATGGTGGTGTTTGATAGCGTTGCAGTTTCAACGTACTGAAGGAAAACAATGTCTGACCAATGCTTCAGATGGGGCAATGGCGTTGGTCGACACAATCTCTCGCTACACTGATATGCGGGACCATAGTTCGAATGCGCGATTATGACTCCATCGGACGGGCTGCACCAATTCTCGAAGGCCGCCTCTGTTGGAAGATATGTCGTCCCATCAATAGTGCGCTCTTCATTGTGCTCGCAGTATGAGACCACAGGCTCTGACCATGTTGACCCTACTGCTAATCTTGCTGCACCATGGTAAAAGCCCTCCATTTGAAATTCATTCTCGTAGTCACTCCTAACATATCCCCACTTGTCAATATTGCTAGGATCGACGAGAAGACTCTCTACGGAAGTTCTGGGAGGTTCGAGCATTTGACCTGCTTCGTGGTTGCTGTCCAACATCTTCCGTAGTAACGAAGCACCTTTGGAAGTCACGTGACTATAGAAGTTCGCGCCGGCAGGTCGATGTTGCACATAGCGAGACAAGTCCGTTCCCGTAGATGAGGATGATAAATATTGCCGAGAGTGGTAGAAATGCTTAGGAGTCGAGGTAGATGCAGGCGATGGGGAACTCATCTCGGGGGGTTGATTAGCACGCAGCGTATATGTCGTGATGGGTATGTTTTTTTTTATATTGGAAGAAGCTCTACCTTTGGTTGTCGAGATTAAACGAGAGAAAATGAGTTGAGGTTGTCCAAGTGGTTGGATTGTACTGATGGAGTGTACTAATGGAGTGTACTAGTGGAGTGTCCTGGTGGAGTGGAAAGAATTGACGAAAAGAAAATAATGATAGGATTATAAAGGGTTCATTCGTGTCGTTCATATTCACTATTATGAGTCAGAAAGCATGTATGCCAAATCTATCGCACAGTGAAAACTGTCGTTAGAGATAGTGAAAGAGGTGGAGGAAACACCTACAAAATCGGTTCTACGCCGCATTCTCTCTCAAGCGTCGTTGATATTTAGATAAGTGGTAAACTCTCCCACCTCGAGACCGAACTACTGGATATTCTAGTAGGAATTTTGATTCGTATAGGTTGTGGCAAAGGTGTGGAGGTATATAAAGACGAGGAGTGATTAAGTGGAGTATGTAGTCAAATTAATCACTTATGCGTCCACACACCCGGTCCCCTGAAAGGGTGGAAAGAGAATGAACCATTGTAGTCAACAAGGTGACCTAGCTTAGGCCGTCGTGAATTTATAGAATTGGGTTGACATGCACATCTGTTTTATCTGATTCAAGTAGGGAGCTGAAACGTTGAGATCGAGATACTGAGACCTGAGGCGCGAGTAGCAGGCCCGAATCGTGTTCGCTAGCAGTTTGACCTTCCTGTCCTAGGGTTTTCGTGATGCTGAAGATTTCCATTGTTGATATTCTAGTATAATGGCAGGTATTTGTCGATGGTTGTGTCATACTCAACTGCAATAGCAGGATACTCTTCAATAGCATTCAGAGAAAAGTAAGTGAGTGTACACTATCCTGCATTTCCGGAGGAAGGTTGGCATGAAAAGTTTTAGCGTAGGGTATGATTTTGTCTTTCAGTTTCCTTTAGAGTGTTAGCAATTGTGGCACAAGATAGACTTAGAGTCAGACTTACATTTCCCAGTCCTCCACTTCCATTCTTAAGATTCGTGCTACCTCTAGCTTGCTCCCGCCATCCCTTCTTTCTATACTGCAGCTCCAACAAGTTGTGTAGGGAATTACTAATATCATCCCGATTTTGTTCCCAGAGAACCTTTCATTATATGGTGTTGTGTAGGCGCTGTCGGAGGTACTGCTGTCAATGAAAGATTAGTCAACATTTCTTTTGCTTGAGTATATTAACACAAACCTCGTAAGTCATTGTTGGCACTTTCGAATATGACTTTTCTTTGCCGAGGTTTTTGTCCTTTGCACTTCATGCTGATGAAGCCGAAGGATAGTCGGTCGGTGGATGCAAGTCATGATGAGGACGGAGAAGATGAAAGAGCAGATATATAAAGTTTTTCTTATAGAAAGGATTGTGGTGATTGCGGTTTGTTCATAATTTGACTCAATGATCATGTGCGAGACAGCTATTTGCTTGCGAGTGCACTATAGAATCAAACTCAAATGAGCGACAGACGGACAGAGTTCTTTTCGTCAAAGAATCTTAGTTCTGTGCATTCCACCTTTCGATAACAGTGTCATTCATCACTACCGATTTATTTGGTAATGGTTCTTGCTCAGGTGATAATGTGGACAATATAATCATATGTTTGGCATTTAAGATACGTGAAGAAATCATTCCATTATGTCGTGTCGTATTGCGCATTAATCTATCCATAGATATACAAAGGTAAAAGAACGATGACAAGACCACCCAGTATCTATTCGTACAGAGTTGGGGTATCTTACAGCGCCTCCATGGTGACGTCATCATTCCGGATCTAAGCTCCATTCTAGATCTTCTACCTTAAATCTCACATCGTGCCTTCACCACCTTCTCCGCCACGGCCACAAAATCCTTCGCAGCGATCATCTCAAAGACGGCAATGTCCACTGCAAACGTCTTCTTGAACCATGTTCTCAGCTCAATTGCCAGCAGCGAGTCGACCCCATACGTGTACAGAGGTTGCTGTGTGTCAATTTCCTCGGGCGGCATCGCCATTGCCTTGGCGACTCTCCGCACTAGCGCCTCCACCACGTGACCCACGGCCTCCTCCATGCTCTTTGTGGCCCGGAGTAGCGATGCGTAGTCAACTTCGCTCGGATCTGACGAAGCCGTTGTCGATTCCGGGCTGCCGAGCTGCATCTGATGGAGGTGTCGGAACATGGGCCGATTCAAGAACGCCGGCATTTCTGCGATTCCCTTTGCGCGCACCATAGCCGGAGGTCCCATGCCGATCAAGAGCTGCGCCTCGTCCATCGTGGAATGACAACTCGGGTTGCAGTGGTAGTCCAGTAGAGTAAACAGCTCGGGCTGTGAGATGGGGATCCAGCAGCCTGCAGCAATCCATTGTCGAGCGAGTGCTTCGTTTTCTGCAATCGTGCCTGCACTTTCTATCCAGCCTAGGTCCAGTGAGACTGCCTTTTCTCCTTGGGCGATGCGGTAGCGCGCGAATTCATCCAGGTAGCTGTTTGACGCCGCGTAATTCGACTGTCCTGCTGAACCAATGATGCCAGCAACCGAAGAGAGCATAATAAAGAAGTCTAGGCCATGCGGAAGCAACCTGTGCAGGTTCCAGGTTCCTTGTACACGGGGCCTGATAGCGGCATTCCAGTCCTCCAGCTTCATGTTGTCGAAGAGGGCGTCCCTCAACACCATGCTACCTTGGATGCAGCCTTTGATTGCTGGCATTTTGGTGTCCTCGCATTGTCTCAGAGCCTCCTTCAGCGATACCTCATCCGAGACGTCGCATTTGGGCGCCTCTATTCGAACGCCTTGTTCTACTAGGTGTTTCACAAGCTCAGCCGACTCTCCAGCGCGAACTCCCGACCGAGAGAGGATGATGAGATTTCGGGCACCACGGCTTGCCATCCACCGCGCGGTACTGCGAGCTACGCCACCGAAGCCTCCAGCTAGTAGATACGACGCGTTAGGATCGAAATTCCACGTGAATGGAGGTCGAACAATAGCCTGTACAAATATGTCAGCTTGTGTACTTCCAAGAGATTTTCTTATTACCTTTACCAACTCATTTTCTCTCATCTCGACAATTGTCTTCCCGGTGTTCTGCCCACTTTGCACATATCGAAACGCATCCTCCATCCTCGAGACTCCATACACATGCACCGGCTGGGGTACTTGGACACGACCCATTCCAATAAGCTCATTCACCTGCTTTAAAATAGCTGCGATCATGCCCGGTCTCTCCTGAGCCATGCTAAAAATATCGACTACCGAATACGAGACGTTCTTTGCAAACGGCAGCATAGGAAGTTTCGAGTTCGCAAAGATATCTTTCTTCCCGATCTCGATAAACCTTCCAAATGGCGCAATGCACTCCCAGGACGCCGTCAACTTCTCATCCGAGAGCGAATTAAAGATTACATCGACTCCTCGCCCGCGAGTGAGACGCATTAAATGTGCTGCAAAGGCGGTCGAACGACTAGAAAAAATGCGATTCTCGGGGATATTATACTTCTTCATTACCAGAAACTTCTTCTCTTCCGTGCCTACTGTGACATATATTTCTGCGCCGAGATGTTGGGCGATTTGCAGCGCTGCTTGGCCTGTACCGCCCGCGGCCGAATGGATCAATACGGACTCTCCGGGTTCGAGATATGCCACACGGGCTAGCGAATGGTGCGCTGTAATGGCAGCTGTTGGCAACCCCGCTGCTTCCGAAAACGACATGCCCTCTGGTATCTTCGCAACGAGCGACGAGTGGGTAACGGCGAATGTGGAGAAGCATCCTGTTGTACATAGACCATATACGGCGTCTCCGGTACTGAACTGGCACCCAGGTCCTACCCGAGTAACAACACCCGAGAAGTCGACCCCGATGGTCTTCATGGAATCCTTCATGCGACCGAGTGCAATCAGGCAGTCTCTAAATATTACACCGGTGGCCTTGACCTGAATTTCCACCTCATATTCTTCTAACTTGCTGGTTCTTGGATTTTCAACAAAGTGCATGGAGTCAAGCACGCCTGCTGATTCGAAGTCCAGCCGTAAGGAGGGCGCCTGGCCAAATGCTAGCATCTCCGCTTGCAGAGGAGCCGTCTTGTTCTCAATATGCTCGTTTACTGGGCCCGCTTCTACCATTCGCTTGATACACAGAGCACCATCTGATTCAGTATACTCTTCTTCGGCCAGAGTTTGTCCATGCACTGTAAACGTGTCTTGATGAACCTTGACGATGCGACTCGTAAGACGCTTCATATCAATATCGCCTTGGAGGGATAGCGTGACGAATTTGAAGTCGTCATTCTCAGATGTCAGGACCCTTCGCAATCCATCTACCATCCGGAGTTTGGCTTGGTCGTCTTCCGTCTGACTACTCATGGACACCCAGAGCATTGATGCCGCCGCTCTGAGATTTCTTTTGGTGTGCGTAAAGAAGTCCTCGTTCATGTTGGCAAGTTTAGGACCCTCCATCTCGAGTAGTGAGATGCAGGTGGCATTCTCAAGCTGTGCAGTGGTCATAGATTCAATTGCCACCACGGTGCAAGCTTCCATCAAGTCGCTGATTGAATTTGCAACGGCTCGCTGAGTCTCAGAGTTTTCCTCGACCAACACAACGTTCTTCTCTTCGGGCTTCTCTATCCCGTTGGTAAGTTGCATCGCAGTTGAGACCAAGATGCTCTGCTCATGGGACTCGCTATCCGGGAAGTCTTTCAGTGCAATATCTAATCCTGAAAATCCCGAACGCCGTAGAACGGAGTCCCATCTAGATTCGGGAATGCAGGGACCGCCTTCTCGAAATTCCTCAGTGCTTAACCACCATCCGGGAAGTAAACCCATTCCAAATCCGGCCTGTTGGAAGTTGCTGGTGATTTCAATCAAGACAAGTTTGCCGCCTGGCTTTAACAAGGCGTGCACATTGCGGAGCGTAACATCGAGGCTATGTGTTGCGTGCAGGACGTTCGCTGCGATAACGACGTCGTATGTTCCGGTCTCAAATCCTTGTTTATTAGGATCATCCTCGGCATTGAGGACATTGAACTCCATTTTCGCCGCCGTGGTACTGAACATCTCCTTGGCAGATTCAAAAAACGCTGCCGAGATATCCGTGTAGTCATACCTCTCAAATCGTGCTGTTGTTCCCTTAGAAAGACTGTTTAGCACCACTGCCGTTGTGCCGCCAGTGCCAGCCCCAATTTCTACCATCTTCATGCTCGGGTTCTTGTGCGCCAAGAGGTCCACGATCCGGGTTAATGAGCCCGAAATGCGAGAATTGAAGTCCTGGTACAGACCCTTTGCAAGCCCACCCTCGAAAAGAATAGCCAGTGGATCGACATCGCCGCGAAGGACGTTGAGAACATTTGCACCCACTTCGGCATAGAACTCGCCTTCGTGTCCGGTTGCTCTAATGCGTGAATGTAGGGTTTGAAGGATTTGATTATTGTCGAGCTGCTCGATTTCGGTCGGAGACGCGGCAGACGCGAAGTTTGAAAGGCGGTCCTGCATCCAAGCAAAATACTTTCGATGATGTAATTGCAGGTTTGTTGTAGCAAACCCTTGCAAACCGTCGACTACCCGCTTGAACTTCATCATCATGTAAAGTTCCAGGTCCTTTCTAAATCCCGAATCCGACTCTTGTTCCCCAACGCTGCAGTAGCGACTGGCGCTCTCTTGGTCTAGAAAGGAGATATCCGGCTTCAATTCGAAGAAGTAAGTTTGCTGTTTCTTTGCAGGCGCCGTTCCTTCTTCGGCTTGTCCAATGTTAGTCGTTTCCAGGCTCGCCCACGAGAGCAGCACATCTCCAGTCTCGACGTCTGTTGCCGTGATTGTAAAATCATTATGGCGGTCCCCTCGAAATTTGGTCTTGGCGTACGCCTTCACGGCCCTAGAGTGAGGATGTGACAGTCCTTTTGCCGAAACCCAGAGATTCCTGGTGCCCGTTGGCAAGTTTACGGGAGGGACCTCAGTGGTGCCGTTAGTCAGCCCGAGCAGCGCGAGTTGTGCAAGGGTATCCAAGGTCGTGGGGTGGATGATATGTGTCTGGGCGTGGTTTGCTTCCTCTTGTTCGCCCCAGGGGAACAGTTCCACTTCGGCTCGTGCACGTCCCTCTCTCTTAGCATACTGGATGCTCTTCATTCCTTGGAATGCAGGGCCGTATTGAAATCCGGATTTTCTAAAGTGCGAGTACACCCTGCCTTTCTCTAGCGATTTTGTGCATTCATCCTCATAGTTCCGTGCATCTATGAACGCGCTATAGGATTCCGGATGCACCATATCTTTTTCCCGCTCGACAAAGTCTATCGTTATAGTCCCGTGACAATTACGAACCCAACGGTCATCCACATACGAACACAAGCTAAATTCAAAAGTATTAGCCGCTTTATCCGCATCCCCCATCTTTGGCCTCAGATGCAACTGAGTCTCGATACCTCTCTCGTCCTCCGGAATCGCCAGCGAATTACTAAAAGCCGCCTCCTTTACCAAAAACCCCTTCACTTCTCTGTCCTTGGATGCCATCAAGTTCGCGGCCTCGATCGCCATGACTAGCATGCCCGCCGCAGGATATAATATCGTTCCATTTACACGGTGGTCTTCGACCCAGGGCGTATCGCTGATGCGGAGAAATTTCCGCCATGTGGGCTCCAGTGGGTTGAAACCGATGACGGGGGCGCCAAGAAGATCGAGCCTGGGGAATTGTCGAAGGAGAAAGTCTTTCTGTAGCCGAGGTCGGTGGATGTATGATGTGCTGTGGTCGAAGGGGTAGGAAGGAAGGTCCGTGAGGAGCTTGGGTGCGGAGTCGAATGGGGAGGACGAAGAGTTTACTGCATCGATGTCAATGGGATAGCCGTAGCACCATAGTGTGCCGGCCGCGCTGGGAACAGTTTCAAGTGGGTCCGAGGTACGTTTGATTGGTGCGATGTAGCTGATTTCTTTCCCGTGCGGGTTGTCAGCCAGAGTGTCGCGGATGGGACCTTGGAGTGTGGAGTGGGGGCCGAGTTCCAGCATGTGGTATATGGGAGACATGCCGAATGACTTGTTGGGGGACACGCTAATTCTGGATATAGCGTCGCTGAATCGGACGGGTGACACCAAATTTCGAACCCAGTATTCTGGCTTACAAAGTTCGACATTTGGGATCGTCTCCCCAGTCACTGAGGATATCATGATGACTTTCTCTGCTTTCTCCCCCGGTCCTATGCCGACTAGACAGTTAGTATATTCCTCAGCAATGCCCGCCATATGCGAGGAGTGATACGCAACATCGACCTTCAGCCTCCGATTGAACACGCCATCTTCATCAAGCATGATATTCAGTGCAGCTATGGCGTCCGCGTCCCCAGATACCGTTACGCTCTTGGGGCTGTTGATGCAAGCCGCGACTAAGTCACCAGACTCCACCCTGTTGAAGTACGGCTCCAGTTCCGTGTCCGATAGTCCAACGGCCAGCATTCCACCACGGCTTGTCTTCCTCCCCGATAAAGAAGCAGTCAGATTCCCCCGAAAATACGCTACTCTGACCGCAGACTCGAAGGATAGCGCGCCCGCCGCGTATGCGGCAGCAATCTCCCCGCTCGAATGTCCGACCACGGCTCGCGGTTGGATGCCCCAGCTCTTGAACAATTGGATGAGAGATAATTGCAGTGCTGTACAGAGAGGTTGACTGTACTCTGGTTTATTGATATTCGAGATTTCCTTCGGGGCCGCAAGTTCTTCGAGAGGCGACCATGTGCATCCCAGACTCTTCATTATTTCCCCAAATCGCGCTATCGAGTCCCTAAACGATGGGTATTGCAGGAGCGATGCACCCATGCCCGCATATTGCGCGCCCTGGCCTGTGAATATAAACGCCAACCCGAGGTCTGATGTCGCGCGCGTGGGTTTACTGAGAAGAGAGTCCAATGCTGGAAGTTCGGAAGCGGTGGATAGGAGTGCGTAGGATCGCGAGGGAAATGTGCTCCTTCTGCGTGCAAGAGTGTATGCAAGAGAGGAGAGGGATATTGACGTGGACGAGGTAGTGGAGAAGAAGGATGTGTAGGCCGAGGAGAGTCGCTTTATGGCGTCAGAGTTGAAGGCGGAGAAGAGGAGGAGCTGCGGAGGTTGGGCAGTGGACGAGTTAGATTCCGAGCCCCCGTTGGATGTTCCGACTGGTTCGAGATTACCGTTCGACAAATTTTGAACCTGCAGGTTGCAGTTGGTGGTGTCCCCCGCATCGCCATACGCATCGCCATTTGCATGCCCGTTTAGATATCCATTCGTCAAGACCGCAGCCTCCGGAATTGGCACCGTCACACAATTTCCCCTCAATCGTCTGTCTCGTAGGTAACTAAACGCGTCATCGAGTACTACGTGCGCATTGCTCCCCCCAAACCCAAAGGAATTAATCGACGCTCGTCGAATCCGCACATCAGTCGGCCATGGGATGCTCGTGGTCGGGAATGCTAGATGGAGTGCTTTCGCATTGATTTTCGGGTTTAAAGTGCTGAAATTGGTGTTTGGGGGTATAACGCCGCGTTCGAGGGCAAGCAAGGCCTTTATTACACCAGCCATGCCAGAGGCGCCTTCCAGGTGGCCGATGTTGGATTTCACAGCCCCTATATACAAAGGCTGTTCCTCACTCCGGAACTTCCCAAACACCTCTCCAATTGCATCCGCCTCGTTTGGATCGCCCACCGCGGTTCCCGTTCCATGTGCCTCTACAAACCTGGGCACGGCACCCGGAATTAGTACGCCACGGCACCGGTATGCTATTGATTCTCAGGAGCAACATACCTTGTCACGCCCAGGCTTAATCCCGCCTTCGCATATGTGTCGCGCATTAGGTTGACTTGCTCCTCTTGGCTCGTCTGAGTGATACTGCGATTTCGGCCGTTCTGGTTGGATCCCGTGGAGCGGATGACGGCACGGATGACATCGCCGTTCTCTAGTGCCTCGGAAAGCCGCTTGAGTATCAGTACACCGAAACCCTCGCCACGCGCGTACCCATTTCCTCGACTATCAAACGAGTAGCATCTTCCATCTGGAGAAAGGAACCCCATAGACGACAGCGCCATAGTCATTTCGATGCTAGAAATGATATTCGATCCGCCCACGAGCGCCATACTCGAGTCCCCAGCTCTCAAACTCGCACAAGCGAGGTCCACTGCTATCAAACTACTCGAGCAAGCGGTATCAATCTGCAGACTCGGGCCCTTGAAATCAAACGCCCAACTCAATCTGTTGGCTGAGAAGTTCTGGCCCACGCCCGTGGCGCTGTGCTTCGGCATGTCGGCGACATCCTTGAATGTGCTTATGCGGTAGTCGTCTGTGAAGGTCCCCGTGAACACCCCGGTTTTTGAGCCCGCGATGGTGTGTAAAGGCAGCCCTGCGGATTCTAATGCGTGGTATGCGGTTTCGAGCAGCCCTCGGTGCTGCGGATCCATGGAGAGCGCTTCGCTGGGGGTGAGGGAGAAGAAGGGCGCGTCGAAGGAGCCATAGTCCTCGGGGTTTCCACCTCCATTTTCTGATATTGGTGGTGATGCTAGGAAATGCGCATTCCGGACCGGAACGCTGTCGCTGCGCGTATTATCTGGGTGGTAAAACGCATCGATATTTATCCTGTCTTTCGGAAAAGGCGTAGATGCGCATTTCTGGTCCGAGATCATCCGCCAGAAGGATTCGGGGCTGGTCGCGTCGCCCGGAAACTTTAAGGCGAACCCGATTATCGCGATTGGGTCCATTATATCTGGGGAGCTGTCCGTATCGATTGGCATGGCTGCATCCGGAATATGAGTTACAGGTGCCATGTTGACCGCGTTGATAGAGTTGTGGTGGTTGGTATCGGTTATAGGATTCGAGACATGTTGCACGAGGGGTATCTGAGAAGCGGTGAAGGAGTTCCGCGTCGGCCGAGGTGAGGGCAAAGTTTAAAGCAAAGTTGACCAGGTTGTAGCAAGTGTACACGACTAATTGCTTAGAGCCGTGATTTCAAGGGCCGTCTGATCGAACGAGCGATTGATCTTCGGTCCAATTGAGGAAAAGCAGCAACACGAAGAGAAACAATCGAAAGATACAGTCCTTAAGCAGCGGGGTGCGGAATATGGCGGGGCGTAATAAGACTAGGAACGTATATGCAGTCCTCCCAAGACGTGAAACATCTCCTCCTAACCGCCGGCGTGGATCTAAAATCAGAAAGAAAACCGAGTTTCCCGCATTGCTCCCACGTCTCCCGCATCGTAAATGACCGCGAACCGCCGCTGGCGCGTCCATCGTCGCCAGCAGCGGTTAGCCTTCCGAATTCGAGTTTCCCTCCGAGCGAAGGTCCCCGGTGCTGGAATTACCAGAACCGCACCGCTTTTCCGCGTCTATCATCCGAGATAGTAGCCGTGCGGTACTGCGCATGCGCGTTCATCTCGCCGGCGTGCAAATACGGAGCTGGACGGCGGATTGGGAAGACAGGGGCGGCGCTGGCATACTCTACGCACGAAGAACACGACTTCTAGATTGAATGGGGGCGGGAAAGGGAAAGGTGCTCCTGCAGCTAACTTAACATCCAACAGCAGAGGTCAATATAGCGTATAGCGTTCCACAGGCCCAGCCCGTCCAGCCGGGGCGAGTTCGTTCGGGACTTGGGACGATATAGTGCCGAGACCAGGGGACTGGGCGCCGCGGCTAGAGCGCGGTTGGGGATGCGGATACGGCACTGACCCGGTTGGAAGAGGAAGGAGCCCAGCCGCGCGCTAGCTGCATTGGAGCGAGTTGGTATCGTTGTGGCTGCGTGGCTGCAGGCAGTAGCTCTGTGTCTTGAAGTGCTCACATGCAGGTGGAGTTGATACGAGGTGGTGTTGTGCGGACTGGGTACGGGTCTAATGCCGCGACAGGGAACGGTATCTAAGGATCGGTATCTACGGATCTTGTTACAGCGGCGTGCATCCTCTTAATGTCCGTTCACGCCACATCGGCGCATATTCGTGCTGCTATACTCCTACGGGAATATGATTGGCCAATAAACACTCCTGCATTCAGACCCCTCCAACTGCTCCTGCATGCCACTCAGTCCATCCAGACTCCTACCTTCTCCCGCCCTCGACGTCTCAAAACACGACCTTGGGCCCCCTTTCTTCCCTCCCCATTTCTTGGTATACGCAGCCATGACAACCCCCACAATCGCCATCATAGCCGGCGCCTCGGTCGTCCCCGAGCTCTATGCCCCTCTCCAGTCGGCTTTCGAAACAAAAGGATACCCCACAGTTGTAACCGAGCCTCCCTCCATTACCACCGCGGACGCAACAACCGTCTTGGTCGACACGGACGTCGAGTACGTTCGTCTGAGCGTGCTCGCGCCTCTGCTCGCCGAGGGCAAAGACGTTGTTCTCCTTCTACATTCGTACGGCGGCGCATACGGCGCCGCCGCAGCCCAAGGCGTGAGTAAGAAAGAGCGGCTGGAGAAGGGAGAGAAGGGAGGTGTAGTCGGTATTGTATACGCGGCGAGTTTTGTCGTCGAGCCCGGGCAGAATGCGCTCGAGGCGCTGGCCTTGACGGATCTGGCGGGTAGTGGGGTTGTGCCGGGGGTATGTATTCACGTTCTATCTACGCTCTCGAGTATTAGATGTTCTTTTGGTTCTCACGCCTCCCCGTAGGAAAAACCAGGGACCCTCATCTTCACGTCAGCCGCCGTGCTGTGGCCGTCCCTCTCGCCCGAAGAGGGCGCAGAGCGCATTGCAAAGATGAAGCCGTGTTCAGTATCCGCTATCGCGACGGCGACGTCGATTCTCTACGCGCCGTACCAGGATCCGGCGTATGAGGGCAAGATTGCGTTCATTGGCATGGAAGACGATCGTCTCGTCACTGCAGAGAGAAAGAAAGCGTATCTAGAGACGAGCGGGATTACGTTGGTGAAAAATCTAAAGGGTGGACACGGGATTGATTTGGAGAATGCCGAGGAGGTTGCGGATGCCGTGGTGGGGTTTGTTGAGGGATTTGGGAAGTGAGAAACTTGAAATGTGGTGTGAGGGCGATCGTGGTGTGATCCTCATCTCATACCTGTGCCCTGGTTTCGACATTCAGCTTGCACCTCATCAGCTCGTGTCATCTCTATATGTCCTTGCCTGTGAAAACCAGACAACCAATCCAAATCTTGAATCCGAAAATCCTATCGGCATCTCAACCACAGAAGACACGACGCGTTCAAGTTTACCTCAAATTGAGGAAGGGCTCCTTAAATACATAACGGCAGAGATGGTGTGGACGGGCCACCAACAACCCCCCTCTAGGTCTGAGGGCCGTGGTAAACTGCCATATCCTCTATTAGGGAGGTGGCTAGCTTACGCGATATCGAGCCACGTGCTCACGGTATCCTATGGACCAATAGACGATTTGATCCCACGATATGCCACCTTACTATTCGCCAGTAAGACTGGAAAGGCCACGTTCAGCGGAACGACCACTGCGGCGGTACCCCGAAGGATGCAGTCACGGATAAACGGTTAGTCGTCAAGGGGTCCCGCACATTAAACTTCAGGTGCTAGACAACACACCCCGCCTTACCACTCCCTTCGCGCTTTTCGACCTACTTTGATTAGGTACTAGGGCGGGCAATTCATTCTCTGATTATTGATCGAATCCGAAGTCACAACTTGGGCGGCATGGGTGAGACGGCGCCTGTGGCCTTTCCTCCCGAGTACCTCGCGGCGAACCGGTGGAATGAGTTCTACGTCCCGACGACGATCACGTTTGCGCTATCGACCGTGGCGGTGACACTAAGGTTCGTTGCTGGCTTCGTGGGGAACAAGAAGTTCTGGTACGATGATTGCGCGGCTGCGATCGCCGGCGTGAGTCTACATTCCGTCTTGACCTCGACCGATCTTACCTACCTGCTAAGACTTCGAAGCTGTGCGGCATTGCCATCTTCATCGTGCTGTCGACCATATGGAAGGACGTCGGGTATGGACGCCACATCGTCGTACCTCTAACCACAATCGGCCCGGACATACTTCCACGGCTGTTGAAAAGCTTCCTCGTCTTGGAGCTGTTGTATGCGACGGCTATTACATCTTCGAAATTGTCTATCCTAGCCTTCCTGTGGAGGATATTCAGTCCCACGACAATGCGATTCTGGCTGGTGGGGATTGTCGCCATTGCCGTATGCTGGCAGATAACTGTGGTAAGTGTCCCTCTCTACAACAATCACGTCTTCGTCTTAACCCACACAAGCTCATCCATCCATCAGGTCTTTGCATTCATATTCGTCTGCGTCCCCGTCCAAGCCTTCTGGGACCTCAGCATCACCGACCGAAAATGCCTCGATATCTACAAAATGTACCTCGGGATCAGCTTCCCCAACATGCTCACCGACTTCGCCATCACGCTTCTCCCCATCCCGTACGTCTGGATGCTGCACATATCTACGAAGCAGAAGATCATGGTGGGTGTCACACTATTCATGGGCGGCGCGACGTGCGTGGTTTCTGCCGTGCGGCTCGGGAACATATTGAAGAGTTTCTCGCTCGAGGATCCAACATGGGACACGGTGACGTTGATGAAATGGACCGCTATCGAGGTATACTGGTTCGTAACATCCCCCTCGGTCCGAGTTGTTGTTAGTGCTTACACGTGGCATGCAGTGCGATAACGGCTGTCTGCCTCCCAACGCTGCGCCCGCTCGTGCGCCTGGTAACGGGGAGCAGAGAATCTAGCTCCAATGCGTCGCGCCCCTCGAATCCGTCAAACAGCTCCAGCGGTTATTTTGGCTCGGGAAAGCGCAGTAAGCGGTACCGGTCAGCCGATGCGGATACAGAGTTTGAGACGGGGAGTCAACAGGAGTTGGCGGCGCAGAATACGGCGCGAAATAGGGACGGGTTTGGGGAACAGTCGTATCCTATGAATGCAATACGTGTGAGGACGGAGCTTGACGTAAGGGAAGAAGATGAGAGATAAGCGTTTTGTAGTTTACTTGTACTAAAATGAATTTCAGTATCATGAATTACTCATCTTAGTGGAAGGTTACGTAATCATGAACTAGCTTTATGGCCGTCCATCCAATGAGGATGCAACTGGCCTTTGCCGGGTTTGAACAGGACATGGGAAGGTACTACTATTTCTCCTCATCTTGATTTGCACTTCTTTTAGTCCAATGTGAAACAATTGGAATATAGGGCTTGATGTGAGGTTAGGGTAAGTTATGAACCTTGACGGCGACGTGAGAGACTTAAAGCACTCGATGGTATTGAGGCTCAATGCTCCTGTTTGTAGGATATATTTCTGGGTCAGATTTACTATATCGTTCTCCAAAACGAAAATCGCATCTTCTTTTCCTAGTGAACAATCTTTTGTTCAACATGCTGGAACACACCAACATGCTCTTCCGGTCCGATCTCCGCGCGAAGACCCGTAACAGCCGTCCGCGATATAACCTCTCCAGCACCATCCACAGCCTCAGCGAAAAACCGCACATCGGATCCAACGTCACGCTCGCCCACACGAATCTCCAAGCTCGTCTCAAACGAGACACGCTTGACCTCCCCAACTCCCTTCACATCTCCTCCCCCCCTCGTCTCAAAGAACCTCCACGCCACCGTCTCCGTGTCCCCATTCCAAGAGACATGAATCCCGACCTCGGCTCCGCTCTTCACGGCGACAATAGCCGGCGTCTCCTTCGGCCTGCCCGCCCATTCGAATCGGAACCCGCGGTAATTCTGCACTCCCGCCCCGAGCTCTCCCGAGTCGAGATACGCACTGAAAACGGGCGTGCTATCGTTCGCACGGAACTCGGTGATGGATCCTGTCTGGCCCCAGTTCACGAACAAGTTGCCATTGGGCAGGATCTGCGTGTTGCCCTGCGATACGGCGAGAACGCGGTCGGGGTGCACGACGTCTTTCAAGAGCGTGGCCGTCCAGTCGGTAGTATTCAGCTTGAAGAGCTTGGCGCTCGAGAAGTCGCGGATGCGGCCTTTGTCGCCGCCCTGGTGGCCGTTGGAGCCGGCGCCGTTGTCGAAGAGGCTGATGTATTCGATTTCGGCCTCGTTGCCGCGGAAGCGCGCATCGTGCTGGAAGGCGAATTCGGTGTTCTCGCCAAATGTGAAGTTGGAGCGCTTCCCGCCCAGCGTCCAGAGGATCTCTCCTGTCGTCCCGTCGATCTTGTATATGGAGCTGGTGTGGCGCCCGGAGACGAGGTAGTTCCCCTCGCCGTCCTTGTCTACGCTGTTGGCGTGGAAGTAGTCCCACGCGTCAAAGGAGGTGAATCCCTCCCGGGGGCGGCTTCCAAGTGCGATGACGCTGTCGAGTGGATCGATGTGATCCAGACTGCGCCATTCAAAGAGGACTTTGCTGGTCTCGAGATCCAGTTCTGATGAGGTTGTCAATGGGCGTGTACATGTGGTGACTGGTGAATTGTTTACCTTGGACTACGGCATCGACAATCCACTTCTGCGTACTATTTCCCCCATACGGAGTGAGATCTATGGGCGTCGGATCGTAGATCTCTACAAGTGCCGTCTTCTCGTCGACGAGGGCGAACTCGTGTAGATCGAGAATTCTGTGATTTCCCCCTTGCACGTTCAACAGTCGGTCGTAGTCCTGCCCTAGAATAGTCGCATGTCCGTACCCATGGCCATGCAGAAGGTCAATAGTGCCCTCGAACGCCAGAAGTGCATCCGTTCCCTGGAATTTCACGACTTGGAAGTTGGCGACGAAGCCCGCGAGATATCCAACACTAGACCAGATTAGGTCGCCATCGTCGCGGAAGATATATGCCCCGGCTTGTTCTGGTCGGTCGGAGCCGTCTTGTTTGTAGTCTCTATTTGCGCTGTACGGTGCGACGAAGATGTAGCCCGATGCGACTTCATGGGTGGCTGGGATCGTGATATTGAGTTTCGGTGGGGAGAGGTCGGGACGGGAGCGATATTGCCAGTCCGCCAGAGCAAGCTGAGTGTGCGAAATGCTCACCAGCATATATAACAATTGGAATCTCATACTGTTAGATGTTTCACATGAAAGGAAATTTGTGAGATTGCATTCATGGAGTTTTGCTATATTTTGAGGTTACGACGTCTTGCGCAATTTGGCGCTAAATGTCGCATTCTACAAAGATCAGCGAGATCGGCTAGACATCGAAAGAGCTCTTTTCAGAGTGGCATTACAACATCTGCGTCTCGACTTGTGTGATTCTATTATCTTAAGTTTTATGGAGTCATTCAAACGTAGTTTGTTGTCGGGTATCTGCTTTTCTTCCCGTGTGATGCATTTATGATACCACGAATTTATTCACAGCGTCCAAACGCGCGCACTACATTGGCGCACTTCGTGGATTATGCGGCCACATGAGACGCACGAGCAGAACACAACACCTGTACGATTTGTCAGAGACCATCTTGGTGCCCTTCGAGATGTGACCAGATTATTTCTCAAGATTTCCTAGCTCCTTCGTACAACTTGTGCGTTTAGAAGGAGATTGGATTTGCAAGTAGCGTTAGTGCTACTTAGCATGTAGGTAGGTAAGCGCATGCTAAGCCTACCTCACGTAGTTAGGGATGGAGAAGACTAAGCACAATTCGTGTCGGAACAAGCAAAAGAAATTAACAAATATAAAATACAATTTCTGTTCTGCCTATGCGTGCCGTTGGACACCTTGCATTTGTTCTGCTTATTGGATACTGTAAGGTTCACGTTCTCAGTTCCACCATTCGACGGAACACTTAATACATTGAGCGTCCTGTTTTGACCTGGGATGACAACCCTGCAGCTTTCATACCTTTTTCTACCATGTCCACAAGATTCAAGTCCATGCCTGGGGCTCCTATAGCTGACACTGTGATTGGAAGAGGCTCCTCTCTTTCAGTTACCGTAGAGTGATATGGTATATCGCCAACTGGTGCGGTGACTTCAGGTGCTCGCATCATTGGAGACATATTCAAGGAAGCATAACCACTTAATAAAGAGTATGGTGGGAGCTCAGCATCTCGGTAGTTTGGCTGTCCTTGTTCTATGGGAAGAATCATAATCATCATGGAGTCGTTAGAGTTGGCCTTAAAGACCTTCTCAAGCAGCCAGTGCCGATATACTTCTGAACGGCGCCAGCATTCATCACGTTCGTCCTGTGAAATTGCCTTTCCGACTTCCCTAATGTCAGAATATCAGCAAATCTTTCAAGGTCATAACCTGGACCTGGAAGGCCTTACCATTGCCAGTGCAGGGCTCTATGAATGAAGGGGGGCTTCCCTTATTTTGCTGCATAGCGTTTTCTGGAATCCGCAAGGCTGTAGTACTGATAGTGATAGAAAGGATAGATTCCAGCCTACAGGGGATTAGTTGAGACTTTGCGGGATTAATCAGCATCTAACGTACCGTATCAAGGTACTTCGTGATATCGGTGTTCTGTGCACCATCAAGGCAGTCTTGTTTCCACATGTCTGCCAAAGAAACAATTTTCCTCGTCACTTGCAATGCGGACTCAAGGCCTAACACGAACTTGCCTATTAGACCAGTCTGCGCTACATTCGACGTTGGAAGATAATCTGAGGGTATCGACCGAAGCTTTTGGGGGAGCGCGAAGCATTGGTGAGTCGCCGTACCATACCGATATGAAGTCGGAAAATCGGGAGATGTCTCTGCCAAAGAACACAGGCATGTCGAATTGCGGGAAATAACCAACGACGCCCTCATTGTTCATTATACCGGTCGATCGACGAATTGAGAAGCATCCATTATAGGATGCGGGCTTGCGGCCACTCCCGTTTGTGTCGCTTCCAAGGGAGAAATCAAGCCAATGGTATGAGCTAATACCGGCGGCGCTTGCATGGCTACTTCCAGAAGGGACCTGGTAGCCATCGGCACGAGGATTAAACGGCGCTGTAAACTCGACACATTCCAATGGCTCCTCTCGCATGATCATCGCTTGCAGCTTCACCTTTCCGACGATAATGGCCCCAGCATTCATAAGGATCTGGACACAGGCGGCCGTTTTGGCTGTGACATAATGCAAACACACTACTGGCCGACCGAGGTTTGAGCCGCATGTCGGTGCTACGGAGGAAGGACCCCATCCAACTAAGCATTGCTGCAAATGGTGAACATGTATGCCAGATTCCTTTACGTAGTCTTCAAGGAATTTCACAAAGTCCAAACATCTACGTAGTAGATCTCTGGCGGCTGCCGCATCGCTCTGGTGCACATGAAGTCACCTGCCACAATGTTAAAGCTAGAGCCCCCTGGTGATGACTTGTGTAGGCAATCCATATCTTGATCTCGCGTGAGATCACTACTTTCTTTAAATAGAATCTTCCATGTATTTTCCCGAGCTCTTCGATGTGCGTCTGTTGATCATGTATGAAGATATGGACTATCCAGATTCCAAGCCTTGGTCACAATAAATTGCCGTTGTGAGACATTCACAACTCATGTAGTAGCTAAACATGGTGATACAAATCCGTCCTACCGCTGACGTCAGGCTACAGAACTGGAAGAGCTCTGCAAGCTCTCGGAAACGTGAAAGCCAGTAGAGCAATGCGCCTGGATGGCTAGGGAGGTCGTGTAGGCGCCAAGATGCTCTGGAATGAATCGCTTGCTATCCATTAGGACTGCCTCAAGCAGTATGAATCAACTTTAGGGAAGTTCAAAGTTGGCAATGTGAGTTAGAGCACTGCGACTAAGACAAACAGTAAATTAATGTACGTACCTAGGACCTCTCTTGATCGAGCCTTAACGATCTGGGGAGATCGCCAATAGTACAAGGGTAAATCCGCTCGCTCATCGTTCCTTCCTGGCATTCACTTACAGTCGCTGGGTGGGGAGAAAATATCGCCTTAGGGAATCGTGGGGTAGAACGAGCAAAAGTACTTCGACGCGAGATTTTACCAAACGAAATGCCAGGGGGAGCTGGAAACGGTAGAATTTGACGATTTGGCCTGCTTTTGGTCTGTTTAATACCCAATCCCAGATCTTTACAGGAATAATCTCTTTCCTCTGTTAGTATTTTAGAGTACTTGGCTTTGTTAGAATTACTCTACTACTCTGCTCAAGTTACAAATATTCCATTTGGGGTTTTCTTTTTTTTGGGTGGGGTTCCAAAATATCGTTGCCTAGGGACACAGCTATTCAGAACTCTCTCAGGAGAGAGATTTTCGGTCAACTACGTTCGTGCGTATCACGTGATCGAAACATTCACGAATTGCGTAAACGTAGTGCGTTCGATTGGAAGCCCTGATTGAGAGGCTAGCACATCTGGCTGTGGACTGAAGTGTAAGATTCTGTATCTCAGACTCTATGAACTACAGTATCTCAGAAACTCTCACTTGAAGCATGTCGAAGATTTCGAATATACTTACAATTACATACCTTACATAGAACGTGGCATCTTGGTATCATAAAACGCTCCAACGCACTGCCCTGTCCCGTTTGCCCATGTTTCCTTTCCTTCTCCGATTAGATCCTATGTATCTCCCCTCCGCTTCCTTCTAGTTGGACATCGGTTTGGCGAGGAGGGTACACGACTTCATTGTCTCGATATATCCGATCGTGATCTTGTCCATCGCCAGTATAATGCACGAGACCACGTCCCAGTCCAGCACCATGTCCATGCGCGTGATACCCTCCTATGTCTACATCCGTCGGCGTCCTACTATCCATAATCGCGGAGATAGCGGACACGGGCTCCTGCTCGTATAAATGTGTATGTGGGCCTAAATGTCTATGGTCGTGGTTTTCGCAATCCAGTCTCAGATGCACATCCGGAGAACCAAACGACGAAAATTCCAAATTTTGCTTCCCTTCGTCAATCGTGCATAGCGCCCTACCATCATGATCTCCGTTCTGAGTCGCCGTTGTCCCAGTCCACCTCCCGCTGCTCGCCGTGCTGCTCATTTTGCTTGAGAAACCTGATGCTCCCGTGATGTGCCACCAGCTGCGTGGTGGAGATTTCGGATTCGGGCTCTTCACGTCGCTTGTTGGAATGCTGCTGTTCTTTGTGCTAGATGGGAGAAACGATTTGAAGAACTTGGGAACAACGGGGAGACAGAGGACGAGGAATCCAGATGTTGTTTCAGGAAAAGTGAAGAGAGCATTCCAGGCTGCCCAGTACGCTTGATCGTTTGGGGTGTGCATCATCTTCACAGTAGTCCATACGGAGAGAGCGCCGAATATGCATGCGATGAGGCCGGCGAAGAAAAGGGCGCCGAGTTTGATCTTGCGCCCGAGGGGCATGTGGAGATGCCAGATAACTTTCTGTGTCCATAATAGAATAAGAACGTCAAGTACGAGGTTAAAGCTCTGAGATACCATGTAGGATAGTGGTGAATTTACGCATTTCCCGCCAATGACTAGAGGGTCCCACTGTTTGCGCATTGGTTTGCAGGCAAAGATTTCGATGAAAACGGTGGTGATGTAGACTAAAGATGAATCAAAGTTAGCGGAGTTTTTTTTGGAGATTGTCTGTGTTACGTACAGATTGTGTTGATCCAAATCATGATGTGTGTAGCCCAATAAGTCTTACTCCTCTCACCAGCTGGAACGAAGATCCGGAGAAATTGGATTAGAATCGCAATCTTGAGCGTCATGATAGTCATGAAATAGAACACAGCGCCAACATGGAAGTCCTATCAGGCCATGAGTTAAAAGTATAGTACTCAAACGGAAGCGCCCTACAAGAAGAAACTTCGAAACTGTTCGAATGGTCATATCCCATTGATGGATTACGGGAGCATATGTGTAGACATGGACCGAGGCGGCGAATTCGGCCGCGGAGAACAAGAATGCCAGAGGAAGAAGATCTATTACATCCATTAGTACGACTCATTTTCGCCATAATGTATCAGGTTTCTGACAGTCGTCCCAATGCCATTTCCGCACAATAAATGTCTTGACGTATATCCGCATAAAGGTCATGAGTATGGTGAGAATCGCACATGGAACGATGATACCTAAAGCCAGCGGTCGGTTGTTAGGCGGATTATCGAAGTTGGATTCCGTGCCATCCGGCGGTTGGCTAGCCGAAAGATCAAGCAGAAGGTCTTTAAAGGACGGCATTGCGATCCGGGATAGCTGTCGCGACAATGACGGCAATATGAGTGGGATGTCGAAAAGTCCAAAGAAGGAGCTATGCGCCCGTGGGCATCTGTATATACTAAGGTATCAGACTAGTGATCTGACAGCAGTGGGCCTAAGTGAGCATCAGGTGCGCCCACCGGGCGTTGAACATGCTCTAAACCCTGCGCAGATCGATCGACACGGAATTGAATCGCACTTCGGTATCCCAGGAGCTTCTGTTCCAATAGCATGTGTGGGGAGAAATCGTGGCAGTGGAGCTCCAAATAGGCCTCTGTAGTGGCCATTAGCCCAAATCCTTAGCCCATGCTTAGGTTTCTCCAACTTCGTATTGGGGCTATGCGATCCCATTTTGTCGTGCAGGGCTGATGTGTGGTGATAGGTCTGTAATTGTGGGTGGCATCAGCAAAAAGCTCATGGGGCTGCGCATAGTGTGTTGGCAGTGTCGCCGGAGTCCGAAAGCAGTGAGATCACGTGATGACTATAATAATTGTCAGCATGTGCCCTAATTATAGAACTAACTATCCTGCATGAAGCACACCAAATTATGTACAAACATGTTGGAGTCAAAATAAGGTGAATCGAAGCACTGTGTAGATTGAACCTAGGTAGTAGAATATCCCAATAATGCTCCAACATAACTGTACAATTCTGGCAGATTTAGAATCTTCGTACAAGAAACAACCTACATTAAATTTGGAGGTCCTGCAGAGGCATATTATAGATGTAAGTTTTTTAGTACTCCAGCCGCGTGCAACAGCATGCAAGGCAGTACCTAGGCCTTCAACAAGCATCCTCCTGCATCTTGTGTTAGGATAATCACAATATTCTTGCATATCTAGAATCTACGTATAAAGATTGCCTATCCTAGGCATTACTGAAGTCTTCGAGAGACTTCTGTAGAGTGCTGATTTTCTTCGTTTTCCAGCGGCGCGAAGCGCCAATGATAAAGTGTCGCTAAGGAAATCAATCGATTTTTGCACCCGATAAATACTAGGGTACATACAAGGGTAGTAAGTAGCAAGATACAGAGGTTCTGAACCTCAACAGGTTCTCATTTGACTCTCACATCTCGGCCGTGAAGTGCTGTGAAGGCAACATTGACAAGGCTCGTAAGGGATTCGCCCAACACAAGTCCACTCGCAAGAATGATGATATTACCCTCACTGCCTTTCTTATGGCATGTATAAGCCATGTAGAAAAGCCCTCCAAGTGCACGCGTGATGCTGAATGAGGCAAGAAGGTATATACCTAGAAATAGTCAGTCGATAACACCACACCATATTGGAAAGAGTCTTACCAATAGCAGATGACACACCGCTAGGAATCAACTTTTGCCACTATCGACTTTCATAACGCATTTTCACAATTGAAGACAGGACAGAGGTAAAGGCGGCTCCTAGGGCAAAATCCAAACCCCGTCTAAGGGACCCCGACCCAAAAGCAATCTGGCGGTGCTGAGGGTAAAGTATACCGATGAAACCTTGAAAAGCGGCCCTGTGACGGCATATTGAGCCGCGTAGAGCTTCTATATAGCAGATGATGAAAAAGCACCGAAGAGAGAGCTAATTACTTGACCATATATTTGAGCTTCTGGGTGTGCGCCCACGAAGCTTTCGACTTTGAAATCATAGTCGAGATCCCCTGACTGATTGGCAGCAGCTACAGCCATTGAAGCAATCAGATTGATAATGACAGTATTCGGATTGAAATCTGAGACTAATGTTGCAAATACCGTCTGGGATACTAAATGGTATTGTTAGACAGCGTAAGTCCGTGAGGGTACATAGACGTACTTATCGCGCTTTCTGGGTCGTAGTCGGTCTTCGCAATCTAGCGTATTCCCACGGCTGCCATAGGGAGTGATAGAAATATTGCGAGAGGAGTATAATACCAATGAATAAGATCTCCAAAGACAACAAGGACTGAAAAAATATAAACGGCAAGAGAAACCAAGAAACCAATTCATAGCATCAGTGGGTAATACGTCCATCAGACCAGGATGTTGTATACGTCAAGTGAGCTTGCTTTGAGTTGGTTTCGATAAGGGATTCAATTGGGAGGGGAATGTACCCGCCGTCAGGATTGTGACGGTTGCCGGCGGATGTTGTGCGCCCAGAAGAGTGCTAGTCAATCTTGAACAGGACCATGTGCGAGAAATTTCGTCCAAAACGGCCGGAGAACAAACCAGGCTAGTTTGAACAAGGCGTCTGCAAGTAGCGAAGCCAAGCTTACTCATATGATCCATTCTCTCGACCCGCTTGACCAATCATCTACATCGCCGTGGGCCTAACCGTGGTGTTTTGCATACGGTGAAAAAATGCCTCATCCAACAATCTCACCAAAAAGCAAGTGAGAGGAAATGTAAGGTCCTATGATAATCCCCTGGCCGATGAAACCTGGAGAAAGATCCACAGTCCAGAGCCACGTACTCGCTGCCCGATGTCCGAAAACTGGTAAATGATGCAATATCGGTATTAACTCTAGAAGAATAGATTAAGATGGAGGTATTAGCATCAATTGGACTTAAAAGGGTCTCAGATTGCGGAGACATGGCCATACTAAAGATTCCAGAGGTGATGGCACCTCGAACGAAGCTTTTTGTTGCAGCTCCCCAATCGAGCTCGTCATGCTGTTGCTCTACTCCACGGACATTACCGGACTGCCCAGAGATTGGCTCGTGCGTTAGAGACGAGGCTTCATGAGAGGCATTGTGCACTTTCGGAGAGATTTGGTGAAGGGTATTGATAAGATGCTATTGGGGGCTTGGAAATAGAGGGCAAATCGGAGCAGTGGAACTGAGTTGATTTTATTAAGGAGGTACTAACTACAGTATATATAGGCCATACCGAAATAAGTAAGCAATGACAAGGATTCACAGAACCTGAGAAATAACTAGCAAAATGAGCCTTTTTAGGAATAGCAGCCATAGACGAAGCACGTGAGCTGAGCCTCAACAGATGCGCAGTAGCTCTAGCTCCAGGCCATGGTAGCTGTAACTTCTCAATGAACTGTTCCCGCAACAATGCAGCGAAAATGATGCCAAAGAAGCAAAGTCCGATGGACCAAAGAACAAGACTTCTGAAGTTTTCGCGCAGCGGCCCGTTCTCGTTGGCGCCTATTAGGAACTCAAGAGCAGAAATCGCGCCAATGAATCCTGCAGTTAGTGGCATACATCCTGAAGCCGTAGCCGCACTGAAGAGCAGAACTTTTTCTACAGGCGACAAGGGTCTTGTCGTATAGCCTGAGCAACCCAGCAGCCTGGAAACCATGGACATTTGACTGCCAGCGCCAACGCGAAGGCCATAGTAAGTGTTGGAAGTTTTAACAGGAAGCCCGATGGGAAGCCCGATGAGATGCCCAGAGGCGACGGCGCGCAATGTAAGGCTTCGGGACTCTATAGATATATTGTCGCCGCCCTATTGTTACGAAGAGTGCTCTGGTGGGATGCCGAGTCGCAACTGTCCAAGGTAGCGCCTGTGGTATTCTCAACGCCGACGGAGGATATCGACAAGTGACGAGAGGAAGAAGCCATCGCAACGTGCTGGTCCCTAATCTTTACTGCTGGGAGAGGAGAGATCTGGGGCCATTGTTTAGGTAAAGCAGATGAGAGCCTAGGAGTGAGCTAATTTACTGTATGGTAAGCTTACCACGTACTTTAAATGGCGTATACGGCGCTAGGAGGAATGCATGGCGCGTGATAGAGATTTTGACAGGTGGTATAGCTTTAGAATGGACTGACAGTAACGAGCTGTTTCCTGAGTTTGTGAAATGAGACAAATGTCTCAAGAGGAAAGACATAGGAGGAAAGGCGTGAGTCAGTCATTTTCTTTGGCTTTCGCCCAGTCTTCAATGCGCCAGCTGAACTAAAACCTGCCAAGCCCAGAAACGAAGTATCCCGAGAATGTATTAGCTCTATCCTTGGATCCCACGGGCTTCCTATCTTCCAAGTGGAGCGTTGGCAGCACTAGTTTTAAGTGTCGCAATGTAGGTGGATAGACACAATAGTAGCATAAATTGAGTAATAATACTGTACTGAGACATCTTTATGCAACCCGTGGCGTGATGGAAAGTTTGTACGCCAAGCACACGTAAATCAAAACAACTCGTCGTCCACTCGTCGCGCCGTCATCCCAGCCATTCCTTCCTCCCCTTCCTTATACCTTCGCCTATCGCCAATCTCCCGGTGGTGGTGGTGTCCCGAAGCTTTTGCTTTCAGGATGTATAAATATTATTGACATAGCCGTCCTGGACTACAACCCTAGCCACCGCCGCTTGCACAATTTGGCCATCCGCCGCCGCCACCACGTGGTTGTCAAGCCTATCTCATCACTTCTTTATACTCCACATCAATTCTCTCAGAGTGTCAAACGATGGCTCCGCCACTTTCTGCGACACCCATGCGACTTGAGCAGCATTTACAATCGCTCATCGAGCGTATAGAACAGGATGGCCTCACCCACATTACGCACAATGTACCAAACATATACACTCTCTCCTTTGTGGCACAACTGACGGAACGTAATGCGCCGGTCAAGATATATCTAGGCCCCTGCATGGGCGTCGATGTCTACGCATGCCCAGACGGCTCTGTTCATGGCGTCGTAATGCACCACGCATTTAGAAGATTCAGACAGAGAACATCGTGGGCTACCATCCCGAACAGCTTGCCAGCGCCATTTTCTTGGCACAATACCTTACGATATGGACTTGAAGCCCCTATGAAAGCAGAGGCCCTAGCATTGGTTCGCATGTACTGCTTACGCTGGGCGGTTGCTACCAAACTAGAGATCTCAGACTTTCCCATTCCTCATTACGGTTCCCTTGTTCATGCTCTGCGATTGATTGAGCAATGCTCACATTTCAGAGAAAGGTTTACTTTGTCCACTGCTCGAGACATTCCTCGACCAGTTTGGCATGAATACAATACATCGAATTCTCCTCTTCTACCACCGTTGCTACCAAATCCGGGACTTCGAAACCTTGGATTTGGGCATGTAGACACCGGTAATGGTCGAGCTACAACAGTTGGAGCTCGCCGCTACAGCCATCCCGCTGCCACGTCATTCGCAGATCAACGTCGCTCGACAATTTCTTATAATTTAGATGGCATCGAAGAGATCGCTCCTGCTTCGTTCAACGCCAATGCTATCAAAGATGTCGGACCTTCCTCCAATCCCACATTACATAGCAAGCCTCGGGCAACTCTGAGTAAAGATGATAGATCTTTGTCTCGAATGTCACGAACGAAAGTCCAAGTGATCGATCTCACGAGCCCTAGGAAATCCCGACTGAAAGACAAAGCTCCAGCAACAATTCTGTCTCGGAATCGACACGCTGTTTTTGGCTCATCACGGTCGATATTGAGCGGGCCAAGATTGTCTGCTTTTGACAACGACAATGTAGTTCTCAACGTTAACGCTCCTTTTGATTCCGCTTCTCGATTAATAGAGCCGGCCGGTCCGCCATGTTGGCAGCAAGATACCACAAGACATATAGAGAGAGAGAATAGGCCCTCCACGCGAAGTTCTACGGCCTTCGTCGCCCCCAACAAATGTTCACCTTTAATTTCCGACACTGCTATACCTTACAACATTACCACTAGGGTTACCAGTACGTCAGGGACTTTCAATCGTGCTGAATTACAGCACGATAAAACACGTCTCAATGCAGCTGTCTTCCAGAATGACTTGGGATCTCGTAAACTTGAAAGTAAAACCAGGGAATGGCCCACCGGAAATTCACGGCGATTGGAATTTGAAGAGTTATTCACTCCTCCGCTATCTCGCGAGCAGAGCTCTGATTCTCCCGACAAAGACTCTATAGTCAATTCCCAGCCCGGAATGAAAGTGAAAAGGCCTGCACGACATTGTGAAACTGCTGATACCGAAAGTACTCTCCGCACGTCTGACTTACCTAGTTATAACACTACTGGATCCATAAACTTAAAATCCACTCCCAAGTCAGTCAACTCCATTGTCCCTACAATCCACCCCAAAGTCCCCAGTATCTTTGAAAGAACTCACTTCGAAACATCACTTTCGGCTACCGACATGGCGAACCAAACGGTCCTTCCCCAAGAAACACTTTATCTCAACGATGTGGCTCATCACAATTCATCAAATGGCCATGCGGCAGTACCCCCAGAAGCAACACCCATGCCCGATGCAAAAACATATCGGCACGCTATAGACGCACAAGGCGATAATACCAAGACAACAGAACAGTTGGACACGTCACATTCCCAAACTCATTCCCAAACTCAATCGATCAACACAAATTTGGGAAGGAGGTCGACACGAACCTCGCGCACCCCCATCGTCACATATAACGAGCGGAGTCTTAGGCGAAATATTTGGCAGACATCCAAAAATGAATTGCAGGGTCCTCCCAAAAGGGCTGTGAAGAGAGGAAAGGACACAACCCAAAAAAGGTCCCCACTGCATAAGCCGGAATTTGAAAACAAAAACGATTCCCCGAATCGACAACTTGCCATTGAAGCTTCCCAGGCTGAAGAGAGACTCAATTTGCTACAAGTTGGCTCACAATCACCCTCAACAATTGCTGCCAAAAAGGTTGGCATGCTTAGGAAATCGTCCAAGATCGTTCTACAACCCAATTCGTCTAGTACTGCCGCAACGCCGCAGTTCACATCAAACGATAAGTGGAGATTGAACGAACTTCAAAGGCTGATTCAGATTGTTGAACCAAAATTCCTGGAAAAAATCCCCGATCTCTCCAAACTGATATTTTCAAAGCACAACTACCATGAGTATGTATCTATACGCCTCTTCATGGGAACCTACTCCTGTCCACGTCAGAAGGCATTTGAACTTAAAGCTTGGGCGTACCTCCAGCCCACTACATTTTCTGGGGGCGGAAGCATCATGAGTGTTTGGGCCGACAATAAGAACGAACGCTTGCCTATTGAAGTGCCCTACGTCACTACGTACAATCATTACCTGAGAGCGTTGCAACTGCCGGAATCTCCAACGCATACCGAGGACAATACGAAATGGGCTTCTAGGTTTGATCGTTGCTTTCCATTTAGTGAGGCAAAGAGTCATGACGACCTGTTTGCTCTAGTTACGTATTGTTTCTTACTTGCGGCACAGGAGAAGGGTGCTTCGTTCGAGCAGTACAGGGTCCCTTTCAAGGAAGCGTTAGCCAAGCATCTCGGTGTCTTCTGCAAGAAGCTTCGGAAGAAGCGCAATGGCAAATTCTTGTATCCTGAGGAATTGTTCATAAAGGGAGACAGTGATGAAATCGAAGATTTCAGTGGTTCTTATCAATGGACATCCTTCCCAGGTGAGCCATCCGTACTCCCACAAGCATCAGTCGAAGCAGGTCAAACGGGGGGGCCGAAGCGTCGTCACTCAGTCGTGTCCACCAGCTCCAATGAGGACGTAACGAGAATGAGACCCACAAAGCGAACTGTGCAGTCTCGATTTCCACTCAATAAGCCTACATCATCCGGTAGCATGCCGTTTGAGAACACCACCGGATCAAGTATACCCACCGAACCCGCTAGTCTCCCCGATCGTCAACATCAAGTCATTAGTGCAATCAAGGAAAAGCTCGCAGAATACAGGATGCTCGGTGGGAGGAATTCTAGCGTAGAAGAGCCGAACCAGGACGATCTGCAGCGAATGAATACCCTAGCTTCAGAGCTAGAATCACTGCATAAGCTTAGGTTCGAGCTTGGAATTCGAGTTCGAGATATTCATTGAGATCATAGGTGATGGGGTGTATGTTTTATTGTGTTGCTGGGGCGAGAAAAAATTTAATTGTGTTGGTAGTGTTAATTATATCCTCTGTAATAGTAGTCCTAATGGTAATTTCATAGCGGTGGAAAGTGCTCATAGTAAGGGGTTTAGTACTACAGAAGTTCATAATGTACCAACATGATTATCAATAATCCGAAACCCAGAAAGAATGTAACATGGTCGAATCATTCTAGAAAGCTTTTCAATGAAGTCCAGAATGTTCTGGTTAGAGCTTCGCCGGCAAGCTGCCACCTACTACTGTTGCCGCGCCTCTTCGCATATATTCCGAAACTAAGTTTGCTGTCCCACACATGCACTTCATGTGATCCGGTAGCCTTTCACTCGAACTATAAAGATCCTCATTACAGGGAAGCTTAGCTTAAATAAATCCGCATCTGACTAGAAACCTCGCTCCACAACCCGACCTACGTATCTCACACACCACCGCGAAACATGTCCATCGTTCATCATTCTTCCGAAGCGCTAGAAACACTCCAGGACAAACTTTCATCCACACAACTGGTAGTACTAGACAGCATCCCTTGGGACAAAGTGCACTTCCTATCCACCAAGGTCGATGACCTCCATCAGCACTCCTACCGTCTATACCTAGGCAATATCGAACAATCTGAGGTCTACATCCACTACATCTACCCCATCAGCCCTGGGCGGCAGCCCAAAATAGAGTACTGGACATATGAACCAAAGAATGGCCGAAAACTGAATCTCCTCAATGAATACAACGCTGTGAAGGCGGTGCAGGTGAAAGACATCCCGTTTCGCGGTGTGAAGAGCGAGGCGAAGATCAAGGCACTGGCGAAATATTATTTCATGAGAAAGGGAGTGAGATCGGACTTTGAGCTTTCGGTTGACGCAAAGTTGGTGAGGGACCTGGAAGGGGCGCTGCGGGATTGGGCGAAGGGGAATCCAGAGTTTGCGCCAGTGGCGAGTTCTACAACGAGTGTGCAGCCGAAGTCTCGTTCCGCAACAGATATAGCAAGCATTCCGATGGTGGAGAAAGCACTGAATCGGGGCACTGAGAACGTTTCCGAATCTAGGATCAGCGATGCGGAAGGACAGTCGACGGTGCCTAGGCTGCAACCACGAGAAGGGGTCCAGGTTTCCCTACTTACATCGGCCATGCCGCCGCCGCTTCTACCATCCAAGGAGAATGGGATTCCACCAGCAGTTCCAATCATCAGAGGGCTGTCGATAGGCTACGCGGGAGGAGTACAGTATGAGGTTCCAGAGGAATCACAGGAATTGGTGGCGACCTTCGGACCAACAGTCACATCATCACCTTCGCTTTCGCACCCTACAGCCGAAAATACAACCTTAGCACTAGAAACCACCCTTCTTCCTAATACCAGCCCTTCCCAAGAAATGAGGTCAACACTAAGTACGCACACCACCAACCTTATCGCCAACTTGAAGTCTTACAACGACTCAAGCATGACACCGTTCCAGCGAACAGAGAAACTGCGTCTTTTGGGAGATCATCTGCTTTCTGCAAATAGTATGAGGGACAAGCACGATGTGGAGGTCGAATCTGCCCATAGGAGAGAGGTGGAGGCGTTGAGGGGTAGGGTTAGGGAGTTGGAGGAAGAGTTGGAGAGGTTCAAGTGGGACGAGTTTGAATTTGGTTCGTGAGTAAGGGAGTGTGGTGAGTTATTGCTGAGGAACTGTGGGCGGAGAGCAAAATGAAGGGGCGGTGTGTACTCATCTACGTCTTTTCTTGGCAAGATACATATTTGCAGTGTGCGGCCAAGAGGATTACTCTTGTTGGACTCTGTGCTGTTACATCTGCCGCGAAGGGGTTGTCCAAGGTTATATTACCACCTACGCATTGATGAGTGCCCCTTGAATGCTCTCCGCTTGAAATTCCTTGTATGCGTGTGACCAATTTTATAGCCCATGGTTAGGAAAGTAAAGGAACATTCAGGAGCATCAAGTGCTTCGGAGATGTGCTGCAGATATTCTAACGGCAGGCTTATATTCCAAAGATTTCTTTCCAGCCCTTTCGCCAACGACTAAAGATCAAACTAGGCACCGGTGGGTGAGGGTGACACTTGACTGCCGCTTCGGAGTGCTCGAGCTGTTTCCAGGGAGAGCACGTCGCTAGCGACGGATCTGGCGATTCTAGGAGGCAATGCCTGCTTCGTGCAAGATGGTGTACAACATGTTCTTTGATGCAGATGGCTTGCTAGTTTTCTAAAAAGGGTACCATCGAGCCTGATATTCACTGCGACTACAATACTTAGAGGTGCGCAACCGAGCCTCCGCGACAGGCTTTCAGATTAATTGGCACGTTAAACTTTTCGGGATGTGCCATCGCCGACACCCTACACTCAAGTCACCAGCAGATACCCCAGAATACTAAACTACAGCGCAAATATTTCCGACGCCTACCGGCACCACTGCCTATGAACATCACTGAGGACCTGATTTTATATGCCCAGCTCCTCTTCCATCGTGCGAACATTCTGTAGTGTCGCAATCACATTCTTTCCTCGCTCGTTTACCCAAAACTTCTAGCTCACCGCCGTCAAAGGCAGCACCGCCCGCTGGTTCGCCGAGGACCCCACCTTCAAAGATCGTATGAAAAGGTTTTAGGAAATTCATATGGGGTATTTGGTCTGTCCCTGCGCCTTTGGCCCTCACGTTTCTTCGCTCTCTTGGTCTTTCATCACAACCCTAAGAAACATTTACTACCGACCATAACACTGGCAAGAAAGCAGGCAAAGCATTTACACTTTGCTACAAGTATATGCAATTAGTGCGCTTTCCGACTAGAAGCTAGAAGACACTATCACTTTGACCGCCGCATTGCTCCGGCGGTGAAATCCATCCGGACGTCACTCGTGACTCATCTAGGTTAGTGTGTCTTGGCAGAGCGCCGTTCGTCTATACAAACCCGCCTCGTTTTCCTCCCTCTCACTTCTCCACCCAACTCGAACTTCCTCCTCAACCAGCCCTACGTATCTTTTTTAGGCAAAAGTATACGCCTCCACTCTCGCCCGACGCGATACTTTCCCTTACGGGCATGTTCTGTCAGCTCACCCACACCGCAACCGCGACTCACTCTCCAGGCTACTCATAAGCCTCGTTAACACTTCAACAGAACATTTTGCCGTTACCATCCCCCCGCGCGATACCGACCTCCGGGATTTGAGAGCTTTGGACCACAACGATCTTGAAAGGGGTTACACTTGGTGAGAGCTTTCTGGGTCCTTGCATCGTACCAGTCTTGAAAAGTATGTGGACTAAAAAAACGTCCAACGCTTTCGGGATCTTGAAACGTTGTACGCACACATCTGTTCGTTATGCGACCTCCTGTAGGGTGTTGCGAGTTCCTAGCACCTCTAGGTCCTTGTATCATACCAGTCTTGAAAAGGATGTGGACTAACAAAACGTCCAACGCTCTAGGGATTCTGAAACGTTGTACGCACACATCTGTTCGTCGCCAGACGATCTCCTGCAGGGCGTTGCGAGTTCCTATTATGCTTGAAGCAGCTTCCCATTCCGGCACACACTCTGTGACCTTAGAGCTCTGGATCCTTGCATCATACCAGTCATGAAAAGGATGTGGCACACCAACGTCCAACGTTCTCGGGAACCTGAAAAGTGGTACGGACACATCGATTTCTCGCAGGGTGTTTGTAATTCTAGCATCTCTAGTCCTGCATCATACCGATCTTGAAAAAGATGTGGACTATCTGAACGTCCAACGCTCTCGGGATCTTGAAACGTTGTACGGACACAGTTGTTCGTCGCCAGACGATCTCCCTAGTAATCTTGATTGAGCTCTAGGTCCTTGCATTATACTAGTCTTGAAAAGGATGTGGACTATCTGAACGTCCAACGCTCTCGGGATCCTGAAAAGTGGTACGGACACATCGATTTCTCGCAGGGTGTTTG
>MU001780.1:0-123158 GCA_010093585.1 Melanomma pulvis-pyrius CBS 109.77 | reverse complement strand
CTTGATGAAGTGCTCCAGCCAGGCAACTCCAAGCTCGTTGGTAGTCCATCCGTTGTTGCTTATAGAGATTGCCCAGTCACGTGGAAGGTTCTCCTAGTACTAGGCTGAGAGGTAGTACTAGCTAGCAAAGATAATAAAAGGCGGAATTGCCTATCTAGCAGCATTAATTCCTTAGATAACTGTTACCTACTTCTAGTTGCCTAGCTAAACAGCCTTTAGCCTGCTACGCCTCTTAGAGCTAGTAACAACTAGCTGCAAGAATATTATGCCTATTATAAAGCTAGATTTATTAAAGTTGTAGATGTCCTTATCTAAGATGCTATACTAAGCCTTAGTGCGCGCTACTAGCTTAAACTACGCGCCAATTATCTTAGAATCCTTGCATAGAGCTCTCTGCCTATTGTAGGCTTAATTAAAACGCGTAGTAAGGCTTTGTATACGCTTCACAAAGTTGTGTGGCCACAGCTTGCTAACAGGCTAAGCGCCGCGCGCAGCAAGCAGCTTGTCAGCCATCTCTCGCACAGCAGCAAGAGATGGCGCAAATCCTCGTAGATTAAGGTCCAGTATATACCTAACAATTACCTCCTCTTCAAGCTTAGTAAGATTCTTTAAGTTAGGCTGGCAAACGCGTCGTAACTGGATTCTAGCGCGTCGGCGGCGGAGAGTAGTTTTAGAGACGTTGAACATAGCAGCAGCGCGTTGCACGCTCTGAATTTGCGCAGAATTAAGAGCTAAGATAGCAAGAAGATAGTTACTTTCATTATAGGGCAATTGGTTGGTTGTGGGTGGAGGCATTGTACAAAGAAGATAGTAGAGTGTAGAAAGTTGGTAGAGTGCGCCGCTCGCTTATATGCGCCGCTCGCTTATAAAGTACGTTACGCAAAAAACGATAGAGCATTGATTGATGCCCAGGTGATCATGGTGAGATTGGAGCGTCTCGGTGAAGCCTTCAGCAGTGGCTGAAGATAATTCTCTCCCTCTGCGTGAGGCCCAGCATAGATTGCGTTGACGATGATGAATGACTGATGAGAAGTTAGTGGGTGCTGATTTTGAGCGGTCCGTGGATTTGAAGAACTTACACCACCTAGATCGGGCGCATAGCCTGCAAGAAGTACAAAGGACAACTTTGCCGGTAGCTTGTTTTCGAAAGTTTTGAAGAATTCTAGGATCGCTCGACTGGCGTTGGGCGCAAAAAGGAAATCTGCGTTGAGCACCAGAGGTGCCGTTTCGTCGTAGATGGAGTATGTGGCCTCGAGAATGGTCCCAAAGTTGAACCCAGCACCGCGGATGGCCCAAAACAGATCTTTGTTTACGGTTTCTGAGGCCGTGATGATTTTCCCGTCCGCTGTGACCATTTTCACATTCAAGAGTGAGTCTAGGAGCATTCCATGTATGCCATTGTATCGACCCACACCACCACCCAGTGTAGCTCCAACCATGCCAGCACAGGGCTCAGACCCAATTGCTTACTCTATTAGATGGGCATTGTCGGTGGATGAGGAGACTCACGGAGTTCTTTTCGGGCCCAACCCAGAGGTTCAACGACATCTCGGAACCGAACTGCGCCGCCAACTGTGAGGGTATTTGCCTTCGCATCCACAATTACGTGTTTGAGTTTAGAAAGATCCAGTTGAATACCAGTATGAAGCTTTCCCAGAGTAATGGTAAATCCATGACCCCCTCCCGTCGATAGGAACGGCGTCTGTGAGTTCGCTGCGTACGTGACCTATATGCGAATTTCGTCATTCAGCTCTATGTTCCTCCTAGATGTCGAGGAATTACATACAATTTTGGCCACGTCGTCTTCGGTATTAGGCTTGACAGTCACTACGTAGCTTGGGGCATAGTAGCTAGACCACCGTTTTGTAAAATCTAACGGAGATTCAATCTCAGTACCAGATGACAGGTTTAAAGCGCGGAGATCGGAAGCAGTAGACGCGTATGCAATGTTACATAACAAGGTAATTAGAGCAATAACAGTGCCATACCTACAACTCATCGTAATTGCAGATTAAAGGGCAGAGAAGTTGTTTAGAGTTACAGTATATCAAACAGCCGTGAGCGCATTCAAGAAGCTAAAGGATCTCTAGAGAACCCCTATAGAATTGTGATACCTAGAGTAATAGCTAGCCTCTTTCGTATTAGCACGCAATTTCTTCCTTGTGTGCAGTATCGTGACTCCCCTGTGTTAACAAGGCTCCTCCGTTTGACCGTTACACTAGTGTCCAAAGGGGCTTTCTTGCATACTGTGCCCCAAGAGTTGATTACGCCTTGCAGTATGATAGGTCCTAGGCCATGTCCCGCGTCAACGGTATTGATTGTTTCGAACGAGCAAGGGTTAGAAACCCATATTTTGTTCAGCATTAATAGTTTATTAGTAAAAAAAAGGCAAATTAAATGCCTTCTCTCGGTCTCCGTGAGGCCTCTCACGTTCGATCACCGTCCACCATAACACAAAACATCCTGGCCCCAATGCTAGTTCTTTTATTAAAGTTATCCTTGCTTCTGTAATTCTCAGGTCTGCGCAGCTCGGGGAGTACAAGAAGGCTGCATATCCTGATATGTACGAGTGTGGCGGTGTCACACCAGCGGTGAATTTCTGTGACGGTTGATAAGAGGCAACACAGAGATCATCTGGGTATGAAACTTTGTCGGCGATCACGGCTGAGCTTGGGCAATTGAGGATAGCGCTCGAGCGGACTGTTCTAGGATACATGGGAACCTCGCTTTCGCCATGCTAGGTGTCATTGTAACTCAGCTCTACCGCTTGCAACATATTTAGAATCCGAACCTTAGTCTCAGCTTCTTCGTACTTTGTATACTTCTCGCAGCCGTCTTCGTCGGATCTGGGTTTGGTGGTTCTTATCGGCGCCTTCATTTCCGGAGGTAGCAAAAAGCGATTGTTCGAGGAAAGAAAGACGTGGGAGGATGGGAAATATTAAGTTGAATGGTTTTTAGTATCATCGTAAGTGTGATACTCGCAATTTTCGTACTCGGTATCTGGCTAATAGGGGACCTCCTGTTTGGCTGCTTTCTATATGTCACGGTGATTGATATTCAGCGGAACTGCGACCAAGAATAAACCCTTCCCATTTCCGCGGTTTGGTTTGATGTTCTTCTCTTATTATCATAGTTCGATGTTAGTGGAAATGAAACGGATGCCTGACCTGACTAGCGACATCAGCGGGTATCGCCAAAGCAATGTCACTCAGACAGTAACGATTCCTAGGAAATTGAATGCCGAACCCTCAATATCTAATATCCTTCAGGCCCTCTCCAAACTTACCCCTACAGCCTATCATACGGAGTTCACAGCTTGGAGTAGGAATTAGGGCTCTGCCGTCATTGTGCCCTTAACCCCATTTCATATCTTCTCACTTACAACCCTTGCAAAACATCGTCTCTGGTCAAACCGATAAGATCATATAGTCTGATCGCAAGCTTTCGTTAAGCACTCCTCGCGAACCTGTGCACTATCTACCATCCTAACCACGCTACCTATCAACACCACAGACTTTATCATCGCAAGGTGCAAGTATCCTGGACTCGGCAATGGATCGGCACGCGCTGGTTCTCTGGAACCTCTCGCGTCGTAGTTTGATATGGGGAAAACTGTTGGCCATGGCTTATCGCACAACATTCTCGGTTTCATCCAAAGAATAATTGGGGTACCCTATCAATGGGCCTTGGTCGGAGTGGTCTAAAGCTAGGTATCAGTTGGAGAAATCTCCTATTGGTCGTCGATTGGAAAATTCTACCAACCACTACCTAGCCATGGATACAAGTTGGAGTGACCTAGCAAGAGATCTCCCCTTATACCCATCTCACCAATTGAGGCTATCAATGGCTTTCTAGCGTGGAACCGGTCGGCGAAATCCCAGCCTAGATATGGCCGAAAATGAGGATAACAAGCTCTACTAAGCATTTGGAAAGGATTGGCATAAGATATTAGATTCTCTAAACCGCTCGCAATGTAGCTCAAGACCCTCCGAACCGCTTTTCACATAGTTACCAAATGCCTCAATATGGTATAAATAGCTACGACTTCTCTACTAGTAGGGGCTGGTAGCACGTAACTTTAAGTGGTCCTAAAGATGAATGCTTATGACAATGGGGGGGTCGTTGCTAGTATTGGATTCTTCTTCGCCGTCCTAAAAATAGATAGTTATCTCCTACGCGCACCATGTTAATGTTCAGTGGTGTCACCCCTGGTACTTACCTTTGCATTGTTCAATTGTGCTTTAGGCCCAGTCTTCCAAATCGCAACATCTTTCATCTCCAGGCGATCTACCAAGCATCCTAGAGCACTTCACCCCATCCCAATTTCCTCCTTCCAAGAAAAACCATGTCTCAACCTTCATCTTCGGATTCATCTTACTTCCTTCGCGACTGCCAAAATCTCGTCGTTCATTTAGAGTGCTGGCAGCATCGAATCAGTAGGCAATTTCACACCCCGCTGCCTCCACTGGGACATACTACGTCTCTTGTGTCACCGACGGGCAGCTACAAAGGAGAGTACAGGCTTAGGATGGATGGATGCGGACTTGAGTTGCCGCATCTGGATGAAAGGTTGGCACATATAGCCGTCTTGACTGTCTATCCTGAAAGGAGGACTTGTCTTGGGGGGTGGTGGTTCGAAGTCTATCCACTCGTGTATTGCACCAGTTTTAGCAAATACAAGTAAGTAAAGGCACCTTTGTTTTTCACTCCTTTGTCTCGGTTTGGCGATCATGAGCCGCTTGCGTCCATCCAAAGTTTGTATCGTTCTTAGCGATCAACCCGACCAAGCTCCTTCCCCTTCTCCTGAGCGACTCCTAAATGGCTGCACTCCTCTCAGCAACAAGCTTTTTGGAACAAAAATAAAAAGGGGATTGGCACAACAGCCAAAAGGAAAGTGTGGGGGACATTAGACGAGATAAGGCAACGCATCTATTGCGCAAGCGATCCTCGGACCGAGGCCCAAAGACCTGTGGACTGACCCCCAAGATCTGAAACACTATGGCGTAAACTCCACCGACGCAAGCATCGAGTCTCGCCAGCTACCAGATCTCCGGGTCTGATTGGCATCCCAAACCCAACCTCCCAGCTTTTCGAAGCCTGGCTCGGATCAAATGTCGACCAGATACACATGTCAGCTGAAGGATTGGCGAAGATGTTCCGTTCGCAGGATAGGGATGATAAAATAGCGGTATTGAATTGGGATCCCTCGATTATCGATGGACATGATGCGTGTTCCGGAGATGAAGGTCTGCGGGCAAAGTCTATCTATCCATTTGGGCCATGCCCGAAACCTTGAACGACGAGCACGCCTGACGCCAATGCAGCCACGAGGAAGTAGCTAAGAGATAGGTTCTCCCCGCACCATAAGCGCGATCTGAGTCCTGTGAATGGCCAACTTTAATTCTTCCTCCGATATTAGTTTCGAGTGTGTCGCGAGTCTCGGCAGGCGGGGGTGTGTCGTAGCATCCAAGTTAGCACTCGACTGCCGCGAAGACGACTTGGATGCCGGCGGATCGTCGCGTTTTTGGCAAGTTTCCATGGGTGGGAAGGGTCGAGAACCATGCAATTGGGATTTCACACATCTCGATCCCGGGTGGTGTGACGCTTGGTCACGTATGTAGCGAGATATGTGGAGCGCTCCGCAAATCTAGAGTCAGGGGCACCGCGTGGTCGAGATCTTGGAAGTTCCTTGTAGCTCTTCGGAACCACGGTTTGCGGGCATCGAGAGCTTCTGCTGAAGATTTAGTTGAAGATGACGCGCCCGTCAGCATCGGGCGGAAATCGCAATGCGACTTGCACACATGCTTGACTTGCAGAGAATGCACTTTACTCCAACGTCTCATTTGGATTCTATGAAACAGAACGATGGGTATTACCCCAAGCCCCCTGTGCGATCGGTCTGCGTGAATTTGCAGGTGAGCCTTCCAATCACATTCGAAATGAGGGGCAAATCGCCTGACCGTTACAATACAACCTCAACAACTCAAATCCGTCTTCAACACTAAAATCTCACAGAAAAGGGTCGCTCCCCCGTGTGAAATATCATGGACTGCCTCGAACCTCGACACTGAAACGCCTCCACGACTCCACGTGGATCTGCAGGCCGTCCAGTGATGGTTCGCGGATCACGTCCGCTGTGGCGCGTTAGGCCGCATGCGGCCGCGAATCTTCGGGTAAACTTCACTAGACAACGCCTCTCAGGCAGGACCATCTGGTTTGGTAAGTTAGCCGCTGTCTCTACCTTGTCTAGCAGAAATTTCCTTGGGCGAGGTGGCCAGGCACTAAGGCTAGCACCCGAAGTCACGGAAGACGATCCACATCAACACCAGGACTTTGCCATCGAGTCGTGTGTCGGTCTCAGGTGCGGCACTTGATCTTCGGGAGGGATGGCAGCCCCCCTTCAGGACGTTGTCGCCGGCCAGGGTGATGTGGATATAGTCTGCAGCATCCGTTCGCCGGCCCTTCTGTTCTCTACGCCATACTACTTTCAACACACGCATATACAGCCAGCTGCACAAACATGGCGTCGAATGACCGTGGAGATATCCAGCTCTCGGCCGTGGCTGCTGGATTCACCATCGGATTCGGCTTCCTGACCGTCTGGGAGGCCATCAAGCAGACGCGACGGAACCGCAACCCTCTGCGAAGTGTGTACATCTACATGATATGGGGGGAGATATTGGCGAACATCACGATTGGAGTGATTGGTTGGGTATTCCTTGATGGAATCATCGGACCGACGTCAGTGCCTCGACGCAGTGCAACGACATATGCTGACAGCAAGCAGTATTCCCGTTCTGTTCTTCATCCTCTTCTGCTGGACCTTCGAAATCCAACTGCTCATGCAAATCATCATCAACCGTATTGCACTCATCGCCGAACATCGAAGCACGATAAGACGCATAAAATGGGGCACCGTGGCCATCATCACCGCCATCAACATTGCAGTCTTCTGCATATGGATTCCAGCGCACCTGCAACCGCCAACGAGCCAGCTGTATGTACCTGAAAATCCAAGGGCCGGGCTAGGAACGAACCTGCTGACGATTTTAGGGTCGTCGACATCAATAATGTGTGGGACAAAATATCCAAGGTCCTTATCCTCCTCGTGGACGCATATCTGAACTGGTACTTCCTCTCCACGGTCAAGAAACGGCTCGTCGAGCAACACGGCCTCGTCAAGTACCAGCCCCTCGTGGGATTCAACGCAAAGCTCATGATCGTCTCGATCGCAATGGACGTAAGTCACCCACCCCGAGCAGCTCCCCACACACGATTACCCCCACACCGTGTTCTGTGCCCGCAATCCAATGTTACACCACTTCTCTCTCTCTCTCCCTCTCTCTCTGCACCGCTAACCCAGCCCAGGCCATGCTCATCGGCCTCATGTTCCTCAAAAACCCCGTGGTCTACATCCAATTCCACCCAGTGACGTACATGGTGAAGCTCAACATCGAAATGTCCATGGCCTCGCTCGTCGTGCGCCTCGCGCGCGGCAAGTCGGAAAACGACATGTACGAGTTCCACTCGAGCACCAACCCCACCGACCACCACTCGCACCCCAACCGCCGCGCCGCGCACAGCGCCGAGCCCAAGTTCCAGTTCCAGCTCTCCTCCACCGCCAACAAGGGCGCCAAGGGCCACCGCAAGATGGACAGCGACGAGGGGCTCGGCGGCATACGGTGCAGGACGGATCTGAGCGTCGTGGTGGGGAGCGCGGAGCGGGAGGGGAGGGCGCGGGACGCGGAGGGCGCGAGCGAGAGGAGCTCCAACGAGGGGCGGGCGGACATGTTTGGGGATGAGATGCCGCTGGGGCCGCTGGGCAAGAATGGGTTCAAGGTGGACGAGGCCGAGGTCGTGTAGTTCTATCGTCTTTCTAATACGTACGACCTCTCTCTCTCTCTCTCTCTCTGCTCGTTTCCATGTTGCGTGTTTGGCAGTGCACTTCTTCGGGTCTAACGGCGGGCGAAAAGGGGCATGCTAACTCTCGGTCTTACTTTTGCTTGCTACGTGTGGGCTTGGTATGTGTTTGCGTGCTGCATGTTTGCTACGAGAGGATATGTTAGGGGGGGTTTAGGATGGGCAGGGTATCTTTGCAGCAGTGAGCTTGACGGAGGAGTCGACACGACGTGCTAATAAACGATGCAAGGTCGCACACCCATCACAATTCAAAGGGCACGGAAAGACACGTCGAAGACCACAGACAGCAGCAGCAGCGTCACAATGCAGGGAGAGAACGTCATAGCGCTGGGTATGAAGAGGCTAATCCATTGGAGTCCGTCCGCCTCAGGTATGTTGCATTGCAAACTCCTGATCCTGATTCCACCGCGCTAATCCGTTCAAAGCACACTTGTTTCCTTGCATCCTTGGTTGACGAGCAAACCGTGGCGGCACGGGTTTACATGACGACGCACCAGCAGGACTCGTCGCAGCCGCAGCAGTCGCACTCCTCGCCGCAGGAGACGGGCTTGGGCTTGATGATGGAGGTGACGGAGGAGATGGTGCTGCCGGGCATGGTGAGGGGATTTGGGTCTGGGGAGCGGTCAGCGTGGGCACGGTGGAGTGGAGGAGGAGACGGACTGTAGGTGTTGTGTTGTTTGTGTGGAGTGGAGTGGTGGAGCGGTGGAGTGGGCGAGGATGACGGTTGTTGTTGGCTGGTGTTGTGAGGAGCTGGGTAGGGGAGCAGTGGATAGATGTCTGATACAGGGCGCTCGAAGGCCAGCGTCTGCCACTTTATACTCGCCCACGCGCCACACTTCCCCGTATCTCCCGCTGACACCTCGCTGCTAATCGGCATGGCCTCGCACAAGCTTGCCGCGCTTTCCATTCGGTGCAGCTCATTCAGCTCGTCCAGCCCTGCATGCATGCGCGCCTGAAACCTGCATGGCCCAACACCTGCCAACTTTCTCTTGCCCAATTGGCCGGCCTCCCCTCCCCGCACCGCCTCCAGCGCCACGCCTTCTCCTGATTGACGCTCCTTGCGTCCCAATCCAATATCCTCGAATTCCAATTCCATCAAACGCCGACGGCTGAGCCACCTCAGCCTCTGCAAGAATGAGCCCCGACGCGCGCCATTGGCCCTCCGACGGCCAGAGTCGCCAGGTGGGTGCGTCCAGGTGGGACCGGCGTGCATGCGCGCAAGGATGGCGGGAAGGGCTAAGCCTCACCAAGCTTCCTTGGCGCCCGAAAAATACCGCACAAACGCAAGGATAAGCTCCGACAAGCTTTCACAAGCACTTGGCGGTGAAACAGGAGGCAGGTTTTTGATTGTCTGGATTCCGGATTGGACCCTGAGGCCGGGGGGTCAAACGGCTGCGTTGGCCGGCGTCATCTATGTCGGTGAGCAGGCGCTGCGTCAGCCACTTGCCAGTCGGGCGCAGTTGTGCTACGAGGGCGAGGGGAATGTGGCAGGAGCTGGTTGCAGGAGCAGTCCAGAGCGCATGATGGAGTCGATGCGTGGCCTTCCGTGCGATGCTGTCGGTGAGTGCCACAATGTTAGTGCCAATGCTATCGTGTGGCGCGCTGCACAAGGTGTTTGCTTCTTCGGGCCAGCCAGATTCAGGCTCATTGACTGGTACCGTCTTGCTTGCACGGGCGGTTTCAGTGCACCCCTATGACAGGTGGGAAGAATGAGGTGTGAACAAGATGACGAGTCCAGTCGGGCCGTATTCGGCTTAGACATGCATGTCCTTCGGGGCTGGGCTCTCCATATGTCCTGTCCCCAACCCCATCCGCAAACCGTGACGCACCCCCAACTCTCACGCACCAAGCATCAAACACCACCAAAATTCATATACCCCCCCAACCTCAACAGTGCCCTCACGCATCCGTCTGAATCGTCCGGTGCGAGCAATGCGATCCACTATCACTAATCATTATTCAGCCCACGAGGGCTTACGTAACGCAAACATCGTGTCGAGGGGAGGGTTTGTAATCGCCAAGGGCAAAATATCGTAGATGCGTGGATCAAGGAGAGGGCGGAGAGGACTTGGCGTGCGCCCTCGCACCATAACGCGCGCTCGAAGACACCGCGCCATCTATGACGGGACGAGGAGCTGAGAATCGTGAGACGGGGTCGGCGAGATTCTACGCGGCCGTGGAGGCCGCGGGCTGCGAGCACACTGAACTGAAGCTGGAAGGGGGAGTATAAGAGATGGGCTATGGGGGCTTTGGGGAGATGGAAAGTACAGCAGGGTCAATTCGGTACGCGGCAAGATAATATCCTCATACTTTCAATCAAGAAGTCGCCTTCTCGAATACAGCTCCATTCGCCATGTCTAAGCTCATCACTGTCTTTGGAGCCACCGGCGCCCAGGGTTCTTCAGTCATCCGCTCTTTGCAGTCCAACACCAGCAAGCGCTTCACCCTCCGGGGTATCACGCGCAATCTCGAATCTGCATCGGCACAGCATCTCTCCGCCTCTGGCGTTGAAGTAGTCAAGGCTGATGGCTGGGACAAGGAGGCGCTTGTCGCAGCATTCAGAGGTAGCTGGGCGGTCTTCGTGAACACAAACTCCGACGACGTGGTGTTTGAAAATCCAGAGGAGACGCGCACTGAAGCGGACTTGGGGAGGCTGGTTGTGGATGCGGCAGCTGAGGCGGGCGTCGAGGTGTTTGTGTACAGTGGCATGGCTAGTGCGAGGGAGACTACTAAAGGAAAGATTCCTGCCGCTGCTTTTGATGGTAAGCTCTTCAGTATCACCCGCCACACCAATAGCTAACTCTTTATCAGACAAGCATGTTATTGGCGAATACGCCAAAGCCACCGGGGCCTTCAAATCCGTCGTCATCGTCAGCCCCGGATTTTACTTTGAGAACTTCTCAATTCCGGACATGGCCCCCATCTTCGGCGGATTCCCATTCACGCCATCTGAGGACGGAGCCCTGGTTTTCCGAGCCCCGAAGTGGGGCGGGAAGGAAGACATCCCCTTCATTGCGATCGGTGACGACTACGGCGATATCATTCACGGTATCTTGCTTGAGCCTGAGAAGTACAATGGGAACTTGGTCCAGGGCGTGAGCGATGTCAGGTCCCTGGACGCTACCACGAACGCTTTCGAGAGAGGTGAGCTTGGACATCTTTTCACTGCTTGCTACCTGGATCATTGACCTCTTCCTTAGCTACTGGAAAGAAGGCTCGATTCGAGGAGATTCCGAAATGGCAGGATCTGGAGGTGTACGGTATCCGTGCGCTGGAAACCGTGAAGCTCATGTTTGGATTCTGCCAGGAATCTGGTGGCAGGTATTATGGCGTGGAAACGGAGAATGCAACGGCGGCTGGCCTGAAGAAGAAAGCTGCCGAAGCAAGGGGCAAGTCTGGGGAGGAGACGCAGTTGTTGACGCTCGAGAAGTGGTTTGGGAGGGAGTTTGGGGGGAAGTAGAGGGAAAAATTGCACGCGATGATATCCAAAATCGATAGGTATAGGTCAAATTGATGTTGTTCCATCATAGTTCTGCAAAGGTACTAACAGCTCTTGATAGGGAAAAGGGTGCTTCTAGTGAGGAACAGTCTATTTATTCCGTGGCTTCTAGTGAGGGACTGCGTCCGTTTATTGCTTCCAGCAAAGAAACATGCACGCGTATACTTACCCCAGGATTAACTCCATGGACGCATTCCGACGTCACTGCGGGCGCTGCTCCGCCTTTCCTTTCTTGGCGGTGCAACGTGTCGTGTCGTCTAACTGGACGACGAACTCCGGGTTCCACTCCGCGCCTTCCGCACCAAGCCACTACCGGCGGATCAGATAAATTTTCAGCGGATCAGATAACTTTCCATCCAATCGCCCCCATTCACCGCCTGTACGGCGTCGGCGTGCAGATGGCGTGCCTGGGGCCGATGTCGGTGGGCAAGGCCTCGATAAAGGCCGCAAGCCACCGCCTGCCGCAGGGACATCTTATCAGATCATCTCCTCCCTTCTGTGCATGCCCCTTCGGATCCCTGTCTTCTTGCTTCTTAGTACTGCTTCTGCTATCTTTCTCGCCATGCGTCTCCAAGACTTTGGCAGCTTGAGTCTTGCATCTCCACACCGAGTCCTGATTGTTGGCTGTGCATATGGAGGCATCTCCGCACTGGTGAACCTTCGGGATCTTGCTCTGGGGAAGGCTCGTGAGAGTGTTTATACGGGGCCGGACTTCAAGGGGTTGAAATCAAAGAATGGCTTGGAGATTACAGTCATTGACGAGAGAGATGGATACTGTAAGTCCTAGCTCGGTTACAAGTCTGCTTTATACTGATGGATATGGCTCAGTCCATTCTGTTGGCGCACCTCTCGCCCACGTCACCCCTAAGCACACAAAATTGATGTGGAAGCGCTTCTCCCAGCTCAATGAGCTCCGCCATCCTAACCTCCACTTCAAGCATGGCTCCGTCAAGAAAGTCGACCCGGAAACTAAGATAGCTGAATGGGTCGACAAGAGCGGCAAGACACAATTCCAAAGCTACGACTACGTCATCATGGCCACTGGTCTGAGACGGCACTGGCCTGCGGTGCCAAAGCAGGGCAGCTACGAAGACTACCTGCGAGACGGACACGCCCTCATCGACAGAATCACAGGCGGCGACCCCACGCCCAAGGATCGCAAAGTCATCATCATCGGCGCCGGCGCCGTGGGCATCGAATTCGCCGGCGAGATCAAGAACTACTACCCATCCATCTCGGTGACCCTGATCCACTCGCGGAGCGAGGTGCTCTCCTCGGAGCCTCTCCCCGCCGAAATCAAAGCGCAGGTCAAGACGCTCCTGAAGGAAGAAGGCGTAGACGTGATCCTCGAGAACCGGGCCTCGGTCGAGGACCTCCCGAACGGCAAGTACGAAGTCACGCTCGCCAACGGCACCAAGCTCGTCGCAGACCTCGTCCTCGACGCCACAAAGAAGGGCTACCCGACCACCAACTCGCTCCCGCCCCAGTGCCTCGACGACGCGCGCGAGATCATGGTCAACTCGCAGCTGGCCTTCAAAGCCGACATCCCCAACGCCGAATCGCACTTCGGCGTCGGCGACGCCATCGCCTGGTCCGGCATCAAGCGCGCGGGCGGCGCCATGGTCATGGGCCAGGTCGCGGCGCAGAACATCTACGCCTCGATCCTCAACTCGGAAGACGCGGCGCACGCCATCACCAAGTCGGAGCTGTCCGAGTGGCCGGCCGTCATCGGCATCGCCGTCGGGAAGCAGTGTCTGACGTACGACCCCAAGAGCGGCATGAAGTTCGGCGCCGACGTCATGAAGGGCTACTTCCAGGACGATCTGGGCTGGGCCGCCAACTTGAAGTATCTCGATCTCACCGATGTCGAGGAGCCGCGGGAGCCGTCCAAGGGACTCGAGCAGGTGAAGATTGGCGACGTCGGCGTCGAGCCGGTTTCTTCGCCGGCTTGATTTCGTTGGTGCTTGGTCGTTTGTTCGTCGGCGTTGTTGGCTTCGTCCTTGTTTTGCTGTTGTTGGATGATGGATGGAAATTTGCGCTTCTTACTAGCTTATACCCGTCTTGTTCGATGTATATATATATATATATATATGAATGCACGTAGCACCGCTGCGCTCCTCCGCCCTATATCAAGTGTGAAGAGGGCTAGTTTAGTGCACCTATTATAAGCTTGAGCCTCTGCAGAGTTTGTCTCCACGGTGACTTGGTCGAGAATCTTGATCACTTTAGCATTTGGAAGGCCGGCACTTTCAGCAGTATCCTATTGATGAATTCGCTTTATATTCTTCGGGTAGGATGGGTAGACGTTCCCTTCTGTATCTCGAACTGGACCAATGCATTTTGAGGTTTGAGATGCTAGCCTAGCTAGTGCTCTGTTCTATGAGCCAAAAAAAAAAAAAAATGGCAACAAGCTATGCGCTATTCTTGGAAAGACGATTTATGGTACGAATATCGCGACGAGGCTAGCAGAGAAATGTGTGTGGGGGGGTGTGGGGTGGAAACGAGGAGAGTTAAAGACAAGAGCAAAGTCGATAGAGAAGAAGAGAGCGAGGGCGTGAGTATCCAATACTAGCGATCGTTTTCCCCCCTGTTTTCCATAGTGGATTGTCTACGTCTATATAATCGAACTTTTCGTACATAGAAACCTCTCCTTGTACCCGGGTATCTTGCTTTTCAAATACTCGTCGGTTATCTCAATCGGACCGCAAAATATCAATGCTCCTAAAATGGAAGACTCGCAGAGGCCGCTAAGGTCGAGACGACGCAGGACCCGGCTGAACCAAGAGGGCAAGGAACACTAAGCTTCGTTCGCCCCCAGATTAACAGGGTTCAGGAGGCTTGCGCATGGATCGTGACGACAACCTCGTCACCGAAATCTAGCAAAACTCTATAACGAGTCGGCGTGTAATTGAAAATCCATATAATAAATTCAGGAATTCCCGATGCCGAGATATAATTGGAACAGGTGCTACTTTATCCGATCGCACAGCCGACCTTCACCCGAATCGTCTTCCAGACTCTCTATCCCCCCGCATTTTTGTTCTCGGGGTAAAGAGCCATGCTACTTTAACCTGATATCCGCATTCCAGCTGCACCCCAGCCCACCCATGTCCCACAACCACGAGACTGCCGATTTAATGAGCTCGTGGGTCACGTGGCAACTTAGGAGCGGGAAAATGGAAGCCCCACAGAGGGTGCGACTTGAGCAAAGGGATTGTGGAGCGGAAGAACGGAATGGGTTCATATGGCTTCCGGGTTCTTTGCTCGAGGGCCTCTGGGGACGAGATAAAGACCAGAGTTCCCCGTCGATATACCGATTCAACTTGCCAACCAGACCGCAGACGAGCACTTGATCAGGATGCAGCTTCTTACCACTCTCGCGACGCTCGCGGCTGTTGCCACGGTTGGCAACGGCCAGCTTCAAAAGGTCAACGACTTCAACGCCGGTCCCACAAAGGTGGGCATGTACTCCTATGTCCCCAAGACCCTCACCAAACCGGCACCCATCATCGTCGCAGTCCACCACTGCCAGGGCTCCGCGTCGGGATACTCGTCCGAGTCCCAATTGATGCCGCAGGCCGACAAGCACGGAATCATCTTGATCTTCCCCAACTCGAAATCCAGCGGCGGGTGCTTTGATGTCGCTTCGGATGCTAGTACGTGGTTTCCTCGCCTCCCCTGTCTCTTGGGAAATGCGCCTTTGGTGTATCGTAAATAGGAAGATCGTTTGCTGATGAAGCGTTGGATAGCCTTCAAGCACGATGGCGGCGGCGACAGCCAGACCATTGCGAACATGGTCAAATACGCCGTCGACAAATACGGCGGCGACGCGAACAGGACGTTCGCGGTCGGAACCAGCTCCGGCGCCATGTACGTACCAAGAAGCTCCTATACGACTACCCAGGATGTACCGAGAACATTCCGCTCCTCCCCCATTGCTCTGTTTTCAATCTTTGCATTCATCAGCTGACATTTGACGTCCCAAGGATGGCTAACGTGCTCGCGGGCGCCTACCCCGATATCTTCAAAGCAGCCTCCGTCTACTCCGGCGTCCCAGACGGATGCTTTGCGGTCCCCGGCGCGACGGCCACGCAAGACCCGCCCGGGTGGTCCAACAACTGTGCCAACGGACAGCTCTCGAAGACGGCGGCGCAGTGGGGTGATATGGTGCGCTCGTACTACCCCAGCTACACGGGAGCACGAACCCGGATGCAGATGTGAGTGACGATCGGAACCGGCTATGCTGGTTTCCATCGATATATCCCTCCAGCGCTCCTGGAGGCCCCCTCGGGATGATTGGCGCTGACGTTGCGGGCTACGTTTAGCTTCCACGGAACATCCGACAACACGCTGCGCTATCCAAACTGTAAGTCGAGAATCTCCATCTTCCCACCCCGTCCTTTCGTAATGTCATATCACGCTACCCCCCCCTTCTATCACCGCCCCATCTCAACCCAAACTAACGTCTCCCACCCGCCAGACGCCGAACAGCTCAAGCAATGGTCCAACGTCCTCAGCCTCACGACCTCGGTCAACAAGACCAACACCCCGCAGAGCGGCTACACCCAGACCATCTACGGCGAGGGCACCGCCACGACGGCGCAGCTGGTCGGGTATAGCGCCCAGGGCGTTGGCCACACCGTGCCGCAGCACCCGGATATGGACATTGCCTTCTTTGGGCTTGCGTAGAGGGGAAGAGAGAGAGAATCGGCACGGGGTTTGGGGGGCGCAGGAAAGGATTGTGGTGGGTAGGGGGACATGGGGGATAAGAAGTAGTCGTTAGGATAGATAGCGCAGATGTCGGCCCTAGCCGCGAGAATGTGAACATGTCCTTTATCCCTTGCGCTTCTGTGTCTCTGTCAGCTCTGCAGAGTAGCGCTCGACTGAAACGAGCATCTATAGTTGGCTTGTTTCGAACGGTTCTTTGAACGAGGAAGTTTTGGCTGCTAAGGGGACTGGCTGCGTAGCCCAGACCAAGAAACGTGATGCCTGGTTTCACTGAGCGGTGCGAATCATATTAACGCGTGGTAAGGGGGCTGAGAGATGGGCGCGTGTTATATCATATCTACTCGCTGGGTACGATGTTGAGCTGCAGAGTGTGAACTGCACGATTGGCGTCTTGATACGATTGGTTAGCTTGGCAAGTAGGTCCAGTTGGCGAGGAGGATCGACTATTCGACCCTGCTTTGGCTGGCATTGTATAACTCAAGAGGAAACCGATTTCCCTTTATAATCACGGGTACTGCACTCCAGAAGCCATGGTCTTCGAGCAGTCAATCGGACTTCAATCTCCTGTGTGCTACGCTGGATCGTTATTGTCATCTTGATGGGCATCGCCCGCGCATTCAGCTTTCTGTCTCGATACCAGTTCTCTCGTCAATGATGTCGGTGCGCCCGAGTCCCATCATTGCAGCAATATGTGCGACCGTCGTTCGACTACCTACGTGAGGAGGGCCTGAACCCTCACGTAGTGCCATTTAGAAGCGGAATCCGAAGAATATGTTTGGGAAGCATCGCCCGGGTTTCCTCGCTCGGCGGAATCCCGGCATCTAGGGAATGAATGGAGAAGTACGTAGGTGGAGGGTTCACGAGTGGAAGTCTCGAGGGTACGGCGCAGCTCGTGAGTTGGCATATACGTATTAGCAAGGACGGGAGTGAAGTTGGGAAAACGGAATTCCTCGATGGGTGTAGGACTTTTCCGAGCGGCCATTCCACGGGTAGGTATATATATATTCTACTAGAGCTAGGATGATGACTGATTTTGATACCTCGGTTTCCTCCACAGGCTTGACCTCTCTGAGTCTCTTCCTCGCTGCTTAATTTGCCGCCACCATTCCGTTCCTTCTACTAATATCTCACGACTCGCTCGCTCCCAATCGGGCTCTTAATTGAGGAAAAGCGGCTGCAGCCTCGTATTTGTACTTCTTAGTTATCGCCCGAATTCCCATCGCTGCAGCGATCTACATTGCATCCACTCGCTTCACGGACGACAAGCATACAGGCTTCGATATTTTTTTCGGTCCCTTGGAGGGTCTAATTTGCGCGTGGCTTGCGTTCCGGTGGTATCATCTCCCAATTCGCTGCGGTGCTAGGTGGGCTTGAGGGTCTGAACATCGGAGTGTTAAAGTTTAGCATTGGAATGGGTGTCGAGAGCTACGGTACTCGTGCTCACTCCAAGAGTAATCGGAGTCAACAACTAGATGTTGAGCGGGGTGTTGAGCTGCAGGACATAAGCCTGTTGTCACTGCGGGGAGCTATGAGAGTCAACGAGCCCTCACATAGATATCTGTATCCGGATCAAAGATGCAAATATTCCCAGCGAAAGATTTTGTGGCCGTGGTTCTTAAAATACAAACAATGTTAGATTGTTCGGTCGGCAAGGAGATTTTTTGGGTTCAACGGCTAGTCCAGTGCGATTCGAATCGTTGAGATGGACATCATTGGTCTTCTTCACATCTGTCAATCTCTGACGCCATATCTACTACCTAGATTAGCCAAAGGAGATTCAAACGAAGTTATAAAGTTAATTTTTGTCGGAGTCAATATTCTCTCCAATGACTCTCGCAGCGGCACATTCAAGGTTACCTTTTTGTTCCAAGTCGCTTGCTTTCTAGCTCATATTAGGTGTAATTTCTTACCCTGCAAGTATATACTATAATTTTCTGATTTCTTGAATTGTACCGACCCGCATCATAAATCTCTTTCCTGCGCTCACATACCTCCCTACATGTTGCGGCTGATCATCTCGGCGACCTCAACTCTCAGGGTCCGACCATCGCCGCTTACTGTGGGGAAACGCAGAGCCGCGCAAAGCTGAAGGCTGGCTGAATTTTTGATCGGAGACTCCCGAGGAACCCCGGAAGCACTTTATCGTAGTGTAACATCACCTCGCATGACGCTGTTCACGGTTGGTGGAGCGTGGTGTTTCATGAAGAATTGACACCTCATGCAGTTGCGGCTTACCGCATTAGGAAAGGCGGTCTATGGGTTGACCGCCAGTCTTCAGACTGAAACCAACCACGGCCAACTTTGCAGACACTCACGACTTCAGAATCTCAGTGGATGGAATAATTCCTACTTCAATTACATTCTAGACGACGACGAGAGACGCTAGAATTCCACAATACGGCGGGACTTTAGGGATCTCACGATTTTCTTAGCCCTGTCTGGACCCGCGTCGCATTTTGTACCTAGACAAGCTCAATCTAAGCTTAAAATAACCGAAGCTAGGGTGCGTGATGTTTTCAAGTTGCCGCTATTCCTACGCGCAGTATTGTCACCGCCTGCTGCGGCGTTTCCGCTGAAGATCTAGGAAGAAAGGGTCATACGATCGTGACATAACGACCTGAGAGGCCTCACAGCTTCGGGCCAGGTCTGTCGAATTTACTTGGTGGGTAGTTGTCTCAAGCTCAAAATGTGTAGGTTTGAAAGTTTACATAGTGTTTTGTTTGGATTAGTTGAGGACGACGAGGTCAATCGACCACGTACGGTTCTAAAATCCTAAATATCGAGAAGCTCTTCGTAGCTGCGCTATACGGAAGAGCAAAATGCAAATGCAGTCGGGATTCTTCAAGGTCCAACTTTTGATTGGACGACATGCAAGTACACCGGGGCACAACGGCCGCAGCATGCCAAGCCATGTGGCTTTCGAAGAAGAAGCTGAGAAGCCTCAGGTCTCTTACAGCACTAGGCCCCTTGGGGCACCTAGCAAACTTCTTCAGCGCTTTCATTCATCCTAACAGTCGCCGAGCTGCTTTGTGTCCGTACGGCATTCCTGCTACACTAGCTCACAGCCTCCTTATTCTCACGGATTCATTTCGAAGGAGGTAGCTGAGCCAAGAGGTGGTATCAGATACCATGTGGCTGTGGTGCACAGTTCACCGCTGAATGTAGCATCTAGCATGCTGTTACGGGAGACGACTAAAGATACTCTACTGGTGTTTTCATATATAAGGAAAGACTACTGTCCCCAACATCATCATCACAGCAACAACATCATCGTTTACTTCTTCAACAGTTCAATTCTTGAATCTTACAATCACAGAAACCCCTTTAGAAGCCCCTTAAACTCCAATACTCGCAAAATCTTCATATATTTTAGCACCCAACAAACCAACAACCAAATTCAAAATGAAGTTCACCACCTCCACCATCCTGTCCACATCTGCTCTCTTGGCCACGGCCTCCGCTGCCCCATCAACCAGCTCTACCTACCAGCTCCGCGTCTCCTCCAAAAATCCCTCTATTGGATCATCTTTTCTCTCCCTCAAGAACTCTGCTGTCTCAACCGAACCCAACGCCCTAGGTGTTTGGTCCTCCGGGGAACCTCGCTCTCCCTACCAACTCACTCTCTCCACTTCCCCCTCCGACTCCCGCCTCTACGAACTCAAAAGCGCCAAGCAGACTCAGCTGATGCTCTGGGGAATCCGCGAAGCGATGGCCTTTTACGACGCGCCCATCGGGGCCAAGGTCGAGGTTAGAGAGGGCGAGGGCTTCTACAACGATAAATTCACTTTCTTGGAATCTGGCGCGGACCTGTCCCTTCGCCATGCTCAGGACTTCAACACGTCTGGATCTGATGCTCCTACCGGTGGAGCTGGGTCGTGGCGCGCGTGCAAGGGCGACTCGGAAATCGATTACCAGATGTACTGGTACGATGGTAAGCGCACGCACTTTTCCACACAAAGCGGAGCGCACATGCTAACAAGAGTGTTTAGGCAGCTCCCCTCTTCCCATCAAGAACTGCGAGGGTGTCCAGCTTGAGCTTATCGCTTCCACTCCTCAATCGACGCCGACTGCAGCGACGAGTGCGACCGCAGCTGCTGGAACATTTCTCCCGGGTGTTACAGCTCCAGGTGCGACTGGAACGTCTGGAACATTCCTCCCGGGTGCGACTGGGAATGCGAGTAGCACTTCTGGGTCCCCGAAGCAGTCTGCCTTCCCCGGTAGTGGATCGAAGATGAGCATTGCGGGTGCTTTGATTGGAATGGCTTTTGGGTCGATGGCTCTGATCATCTAGACTCGATGTGAAGGGAAGTGATGGAGAGTGTAAGGAAGATGAGAGTCGGGCCTGCGTGAGAGTAACGCATTTTGGGCTGGTGTTTGTTTTATCTCTTATTTAAATTCCGGTGTGATTTTTAATGGTTAAATTCTTGTAGGCGTTTTGCGTAGTAGTGATCATCAGATAGATTTCTTTCAATACTGTATACATTGGAATTTACCCTCGTACTAAAATTCCTACTCCCATAACCTAGACAAATGAAATTTCCTCCTCATATCATGAACGTAGTATCCAGCAACAAGGAAAGCTGCTCCACCAACCCTTTCGCCCCAAGCTGAGCATTTTTCTCTGCAAGCTCTATAGCCCTCCGGATCTGTACCCCTCCATCCGACACAAGATCAACTCCTTTGTGATACAGAAGAAGCAACATATCTATTCGGCCATGTTCTGCAGCTCCTTCGAACGCAGTCCTTCCTTGAAACCTCCCTCTAGGTGCGTTAATGTCAGCCCCATGCTGTATAAGAATCTCAGCAATTCCAACGTAACCTTTAATGGCAGCGAGTTGAAGTGCTGTTCCTCCGCCCCATATGCAGGGGGCACCGTTCACGTTTGCATCTCTGGCCAGAAGGAAACGTACGATCTCTAAGCTCCCAGTTTCGACTGCAAGTTGTAGAGGTGTTCGCGAAGCTCCCAATTCGGCCGCATAATTCACATTGGCTCCAGCGTCGCAAATGCGCTCGACGATGGCAAGCCGCTTGGTATGGACCGCTGCTAAAAGTGCTGTCCATCTTCCAGTGTGAGGGTCAGGTACTTGAGTGGCGACAGTGCTGTTTGGGTTTCCACCAGCTTCGAGAATGACTTGGACGATCTCCATATCACAACTAGCAATTGCTTGTCCGAGCGGGCTCGGAAGCATTTCGCTCCATAACCCATTGTCAATTTTTCCGTCATCTGCATATCTTCGATGCTGCTCGGTGTCGTTGACGTCTGTGTACTTCGCTAGCAGTCTTATTCGCGCTATGGCGCGATCTGAGATAGCCCTGCGGAGCGCTTCAGAGCCGAAGAATTTCAAGCCATGTGGGAACCCAGAATCAACAGCCTTAAGTAAAAGCTGCATCATCTCCGTCGACTGGAGGCTCGCGGCTAAGAGCGCATCTGGATCACAAGGCGCAGCCCCCTGGGCCAATACCTCCTGAACAAAAGATTTGTTTCCAGATTGCACTGCTACACAGAGCGGAGATTGTCTGATTTCAAGACCTTTGAGTCGTTCTAGGCTGGCGCTAGCGCCACTTTCAAAAAGTAGCTGAATGATCTTTTTATCTCCTCGAGCCAGCGCCTCACCAAGTGGGGAAGTGATAGGAGTAGGTATAGATTCAGTGATATACAAGAAAGGGATTTCGTAATCGAGACAATTTAATGGATCACCGGCTTCAATCAATAATCGGACAGCATCGATATTTCCCCAACGGATTGCGAGAGACAAGTGCCCAAAAGAATCTGAAGCAACTGGTGTGCCAACGTCGAGAAATAATCGAAGGAGTTTTAGATTACGGACAAGGATGGCCGCTACGATAGCAGAAGGACTCGGCTTCATTCCTGCTTCAAGGAGCTCTTCGATGATGCTCTCGTGGTTTCCAATGGTGGCTAACTCGGTTGCCCGTCCTCCCCTAGCGTGAAGAAACTCACTTTTAGCAGCGTCAGAAATTGACCGTTTAGCGAGCGCTATAATATACCGAACTCTTTCAAGATCCCCAATCTCAGATGCTGCAGCTAGAGCTGCTTGTAGCCCTACTGCTTGATTGATGTTGTCGAGAATCCCCATATCTAAGAAGATCTGACAGAGCTCCTTACGTTTCCATCGAATTGCTTCTGCCAATGGCGTTGTCATGGGGTGTATAATAGAGCTCTCTGAGAGTAATGAATCCACGGATTTGGGCAACGTGCCTGCGTAAGGTCGGATGAAATCGTCGACCATACCTCTGTGTTCATAAAGTACCTCAGTCGCTTTCACCCCCTCCCGTAGAAGGCGACGAACAATAGGTATTGAATTCCCACGCACAGCCTCAACTAGCCAAGTACCAGTAAGCCGAACTCCTGCTCCTAGGAAGATGTCAACCAGATCTTCATTGCCTTGAAAAGCTGCGAGATGTGCAGCATCTTCAAGTCGTACTATTGCAATATCGCTTATTACCATCTGACCATTCACGAATTCAGTCCCAAGAAGCAGTTTCACGGCCCGAGTCGCACGATCTTGATCCAGATTCAACAAAACAACCTGCAATGGTGTATATCTTATGCCGGAAAGATTTGCTTGCTTCAATGGTGTAGCATGTTCAAGAAAGATGTCGACTGATTCTTTATCCTTCCAGAAGAGTGAAGATTCCAGGCCATAAGAGATGACCCCAGCCCCCGCAATAAGCAGCATGCGTAGTATATCTCGTGTGACAGGAGGGATACCATGGATTTCCTTTTCGCCGAAAAGATACCAAATCGCCGTGCATCCAAATTCCCTGGTCGTATTTACGTCCGCCCCCGAGTCGATTAGGAGGCGAACTACTTCGATCTGTCTATATTTACATGCGAGGTGGAGTGGAATGTAATGTTCACTTCCAAGGTGACACAAGACAGTGTTTGGGTCCAATCCCCGATCCAGCAGCACACGAACAACACCTACAGCACCGACCTTGATGGCGATGGTCCAAATGCTCTGCTCTAGTGCTACTGAGTAGGGATATGGAACTAGATTCAAGAGATTTTCCATTTGAGAAACGGAAAATTGCCGAAGGTGTTGAAATAGATTTTCGAACCGAACGTCGTCCTCTGTGGCGAAATTGTTTATCAGAAGAAACATGATGAGACTAAAGAAGACAGCGTTGTGGGTGTTTTCTTGTAGTTCCAGTTGAGCCTGTTCCGGGAGTAAGTGCATTGTCTGTTCGACACACAGTGGGATGTTTCTCCATAGTTGGATGTCTAGTCCACGGAAGACCTGGAAATGTTGTACGTTGGACCCATAGGCGAGCGAAAAGGTATTTATAGGTGTAATGACATCGAACATTGACAGATGCCCATTTCCTATGAAACTTGTTGTGTCTCTAAATATCGTGTTTTGCGATTCGGTATTAGTTGATAACCATGCCTCTAAAGGGGATTGCGGCCGAGATAGAGACATTGACGTATTCATATTGCCAAACGATGCGAGAGAGTAGTCGTCCCTAAAGAGTGGACTTGACGGTGTACCGGGACCTTCAATATCGGGCCATATCGTAACGAGATCGTTGATGAGTTCGAATCGTTGCAGCTCCTTGGGCATCGAGTGTTCCGGTGTGATCGAATTATCACGCATGGTGACTCCATCGGGAAGATGTTGTGTCTCGCCTTGTTCTCTATTCCCATGAATACTTCTGTAACGTGATGTCTCTTTTTGAACCTTCTCTTCTGGTATGAGCTCTCCATTCAAATAAACTTCGCTCGACTTTCCCGCTTGCTTTCGCTCTGCTCGAACATTGTCTATGATCTTCCAATCGTCTCTTTTGAGGTTCTTCCGAAACCCCCATCTTCTGAATCGAGTCTCATATTGTGCTTTGCTAGTCCAACGTCAGCCACATAGTCCAATCATCTTGATCTTAATTTTGATTTAAGCTACTTGCCTGGAACAGAAACCGTGTATGGTTTTCATCATGTTCATGACGCCACGTTCTCCCTCCAGGGTCCTTTTCTCGTCGAGGTAGAGTTTCTTGATCACATTCTTGTGACGCTCCCATTCCTCACCGGGTATTCGATGTCGCCGGGGTTTTGTCATCTTTATTTTGAGAAGAGCTCGTGGCGAGCTTTGGAATTGCTCTTCAGCCTTGTCGCTTGCTTTGCGAATATGATCTTTCCAAAATCAGGTAGGCAAGTAACAATGACTGTTGATTGGAACCTGGTCTGTTTTGGACTCGCTGTTTGGTGGTGGAATATGTATTCTAACGATACGCAGAGTATGGAACATCAAAGACTTTGGAGTAAGTTAGATTTTGGTCGTATTCATATTTGGGAATCGGAACAGATTTTGGAAGACACAAAGCTGAGCGCTCACCGGTGAACACCAGGAACTTCCCGCCCGTGCGCTATTCCAGAATCTGGTCAAATAATCGCGCCACTGAGACGGGCCATTCATTGGCTGCAGGTGCGAACTTGAACTCAGCCACAATAAAGCCCCCAATCATGTGTGCAGTGCATTACCAAACCCTGATTTACAGTCATCAGGCAGCAATAGCATGTAGATCCAGATTGTGGTGCGATAAAGGGCGCGTAAAAAGTCAATTGCACGCAGCCTTATGCTTTCTGTTTTGAACTCCAAAATCGGATTTCACCATGACCAACAAAACGATCAGAAACATGTCGATAATTCCAAGATAACGGGAATTCCATTCCTATTTGTCTAGTTAGACCCGGAAATCATATCCAAAATCTTAAAGCCTTGTCCCTCAACCTGAATCGGGTCTTAGTATAACGCACCTCCGCCTTCGAATCATTTACTATTAAACAGCGGATCTTTACATCAAATATAACTTGTCTTTGAGGGTTTTCAATTAAGTATCGGTCTCTTTGATTTCCTCGCCATTTTCTTTCCACGCAGATGTCATCTTGAAACTCGCATTGCTCGAACATCAAACACACGTCACCTATAAAGCCAAGTCTTCCGCTAGGACCTGCAAGCATATGTACCTGGGACCCAATACTCAGAAAAATTACAGTCAGAGTACTCTCTATAACTACATCATGGCACACTGGTCCCTTGAGGCCATCATCGCTCTTGCCACACTCTTTATAACATGTGTTCCTCTGCTCGTCTTTTTCGCAAAACCAAGGAGGATCTCTCGACAGCGTTGTCCACCACGTAAGACTGAGACTTGGATCACGTCTGTATAGTCGAATACTAAACTTAGTTAGCAAATCTAATGTCTCCATATGAGCTACCGCTATACCGACCATGCTCCTGCTCTACAAAATTCGAGCATGTATCTGTTATTCGAGAAAATACTTTCTACGCCCGCAGACACGTTAGGGTATATGCTTCGGGATGATCAAGAACAGGTGTGCTACCGTCCATGATGCGACTGCATACAATAAAAATAAATATTCGAAACAGAAATACTAAATAGATAGGTATCAACGAGAAGTACATAGCATGCATGATGGAGACAGAGATACAAGGTTAGTGATGTTTGGAGATAGATAATAGTGATCATGGTGAAGATGGCGTCGAACAATGCTGAGACTATGCACTGTACAACACATTGAAAATACATCTTCCCCCTCTAGTCCTCTCTTTCTACATGCATGTTGCAACTGGATCTCCCCCATTTGCACACATCAGCCTCGCAAGACCCATTCTCTTCCATCCAGCCCTACATCTTTCAACGACATGGATGACACCCTTGCTTCCCCCAATACATTTTAAGAGAAGATACCTGGGGTCTTCGGCTCCATAGACGCCAACCCACACGGCCTATTAGATCTAAGCTCCACAATTGCCCGGAGAAGTAGTAACACCGATCAGTATTACCAGAATGAGAATGGGTAATTCAAAATCGAATAAACATACCGACGGCGTTCCGGGTGAAGCCACAGTAATAAAGGGTCAGACTGAAGCTTCGTGGTACAACGCTACTGGCGAAGATATCCAGGAGTGGGTTCGTCCATGCACTCCTTTTCGGAAGTCACATTCTGCGTGCGAGGCCTGTCTTAGTACAAGGATGCTGTGAACGGAAAAAGCTGAAGTCTCTATTAAAATTACTCCATTAATGAACAGCATTGTTCACCGTCTCCGCGATAGTCCTTCCGCAGCCACAAAGTCCCACGTTCCTCCAGCATATACAAGCTTAACATCATCCTGTTTCGCAGTGTTCTTCAAATTCGCCCTCGATACAGCCCCTCCCTTACTATTCCCACCCTGCAGCAGTCCGAGATAGGATTGCTTCCAAATCGGCGCATCAGACCTTCTGCTCTTAAATACTGTGCAGAATAGAAGCACTGTAATGGAAGCGTACACAAACACCGGCAGTGCAAGCCAACGAAAGTCGACCTTGATGAATTGGACATTTTCCCAGGCGGTCCCAGGTAGCTCAGAGCTGCTGTTTGCTATCCGCATTCTGGGGAAAAACTGTTAGAGATGGATTTCGAGATGGGAAGGTGAATGGCTTACGCATTTGTCATGGCAAGGGCGACGTTTTGGACGCGCCGTTTGAAGCCCTCGATGCCTAGCCATGGATACGGCGGGCACTGGTGATAGTTGGTACCTACGACATCGCTAACGAGCCGCGATCCCCATTCGCCTCCGTGCCCAGCGTGTCCGTCGAAGGAAACTGAAACATTGAAGACGTTTGCGATCAGCCAGCCAAATCCTTGCAGGGTGTCATCTCGGATGCAGAATTCTTCGGCAATACCATCTATTGTAGCGCACTGGTACCTGCACGGACCGCGCTTTATCTCACCAGCGGGTACTGTGTAGCCCAGCGAACAATCGTCCTCTTTGCGCTGAGTCCATTTCGTGGTGCTTTGCGGAGCGGATACGTAAGTATTCATCGTCAAGTTCAACTCTGATCTGAACGTCTGAAGACAAGGTCGCATTGTCGCTTTGTATGCCTTACTGACTAAGCCCCGACTGCAAAAGTCATCCACTACTGCGTAGATATTGGCGAGATCTGCGGGGTCAGTCCCATTGGGTTTGGGCGTACTAAAGTTCATGGAGTTGTTGTATGACAGAGTCGATATGAGAAACTGTGAAGGTTGTGGCGGCATTGGTATTCCAGGTACGAGAGAATATATTCCGTCATCTTCCGTTTGGTAAATTATTGTATCGGAAATGTCTTCGACGGTAGAGCATATAGACAACGAGACGTATGAGTCCCAAGAACAAAGCCCTGTGGGGCATGTGCCAGGAACGTCGGACAAGGTCAAGTTTCGATCAGCCATACCAGCTCTCGCTGCATCGACCATATAGTAATCAACCCTGCCTAGATTGAAGTTCTCAGAGAATACTCAAGATATGTTTTCACGGTTTCGAGGCCTTACCAAAGGTCTGCCAGCCGTTCTCTAGTTGCGAATCCTGATTGTCCAGGACCCATGAGTTCAGCATTGATTCATATGTAACTGCTCGTTGTATCTTAGCCGCATTTTCAAGCGGCAGAATACGATTTTCCGTCTGGACCGCTTGCTGGACGAAGGTTTGGAACGCGAGCAACAAGATGGTCGTAAGGGCTCCGAGGGAGACAAGACTACTACAAAGTATCAGCAAATAATTAAATTTAATAACAGGGAATTACTCACGGTCTCGGCAACCGAAAGAGCAACTGAAGGCACCCCTCGGGGCCACGACTAGCTCTATCATAGATCTCAATATCGTACGTCGGCCGAGCTTTCTGGAACCAAATCCATTTGAGCTGGCTGATGCAGGATGCAGCAGAAACCAGCAAAGCTGATTGCGCCGTCTGCGCCAGTGCGGCCATGATTGCAGTTATTTGCACTTTAGATTTCCATTCGCTGACGGGCTTGTCTCGGAACGATAGCAAGAGGACCACAATGCTCGCAACTGCTGCAGACCCAAGCGTCCAAGTGAAGTACTCCCAACTCCATTCGTTTAAAAAATGAAAAAAGCCTCGCTTCGGTTCCGCAAATTGGGCTTCGTTGTGGTCTTTGCGGTTGTCCTCGCTGTCAGGGCGAGATCTTACCTGTTCGTACTCCATGTATGCGAGGTAAGGGCTGTCGATGCGATGGATGCAAGCTTACAGTTAAATATGCGGTTGTCACCCTCATCGGGGCGTTGTATCTAGGATGAGCATATGGATGTGTAATAATTTTGGGGGCGGAATATTAAAAATGAAACGCGCCCCCAATATCCAGAGACCTCGGCCAATTACCTTTACCAGAGCTACGCTCTGCATACTATATCCGTCTAGCGCATAAGACCATGATATCCACATTCAAATAGCAACAAAGGCAAGTAGTGATGCACTTGAGTTCAGCCACAGTACTCTCGCGCGAGAGATACTACATTATGGATGATGTGAGATTCTTGAATGGTAGATCAAGGTTGTGCAACTGAACACGAGACACGTGACACGGCTGAATGTGAGCTTTAACCGTCTAGAACCACACAAGCGCTGGAGCAAGTGTGGAGTCGAACCGTGTTTGTAGATATCTGAAACGCAGCAAAAGAACATGTCCAAGGAGCATACGGGGATGATGGATAGGTTCATTGTTCCGTCGTGTTCTTGACATTTGCTTCTCTAGTTCACTTGAGTCATTCCCTCGACTCCGTAGAACCCCCTTCCATCCTCGCACGATGAATCTCAGAGTCCTTGTATTCGAAATCTATTATAATAGTCAGCTACCAACTTCTCACTCGTTTCACCCGGGACAAGTGTAGGACTGCAACATTGCAACATACTTCCTCTCGGCGTTCTTTTCAGGAGCTTGATGTACTCCTCATCCCACTTTTCAGTGTCCTTCTCCAGATCCTCAAGTTCAATAGGTGTCAATTTCCTCGGTGCGGTGATTTGGTAGACTCGCATGGGGCGCCCGTTATTGTCATCAATGGCGGGTTCAACTGTGGCCAAGGGCCCAAGGTAAACTGAGATATCTTCGCGGAGGACGTTGATGTCTATGAAGGAAACGGGAATGTTGTAGGTGATTAATTGAGAATTGGAAGACATTTTTTGAGGGTGTGGGGAAGTGGAAAATCTTAGTGGTGTGCTAATTATTAACGGCGCAGAGCAATGGGGGAGTAAAAGGCAAGGGCTGAGTACCCCGCTATTTTGGCTGGCCCAAAATGTTATGCAGTAGTGCTCTAGATGCAATGCACTGTCTCCACAGAACATTGAAAACTGCTGCGAGCTCGTCCGTCTCGCTCTCCAACTCCGCGAAAAGCAGACAGTTTAGCAAATGTAAGTCGCCGCCTGAAGAGGTAGTAGCGCGTACGAAATGTAGCAATTGTCCCGTAGCTAGATAGTATTCTTCATTTAACTTCTCAAAGCAGATATTCCGTTACATGTCTCGAAGCTAGGAGGCTGGTAGCTTGTGGTGGGCCTAGTCATCTTAGACTGTCCCCGGACACTAGTGTCTCGGAGGAGCCTGCTCCCAGCTCAAACCTTGGACCCTGGCCAAGCAGCCCTACACTCCGGTCCCATGAACCAGTAGCATGAAGACATCCGTAGCCATGACCAATGTCTGCTCCTGTAGCATTAAGCTTCTAGAACATCAAATTCTAAGCTTATGCATTCTTCCTCGCGAATCCTCCTGCTGCTAGACTACCCCCTACCTTTTTAGAGTATAGAGCGTATGGTTGAATAAGAATGCTATGTCTCTCTCATCATCTCGTACGACACTTTACGAAATACTAATAAGAATAGCTGATGGGGCTCTAGCCATAGTATGTGCGCTTGTGTGAACGCAGCCATCGAGAGATCTTGGCACTAGGGCTGAGTGATAGGACCCTATTTCGGTGGAAGTCACTTGGCTTTGGAGCAGAATACATATATACCGCCATCGACAGGATGAATCTGGTCTTCACCTGCGTTAGTATTTCAAAATTCTCTTTTCCGCGTTTCTGGCTTAACTGTACAGAATGCGCGTCGTACGTGGGCAGGCTGTTGTAGCCACCACGGCATTTTGTTTTGCTTTCTTTACGAATGCGCTTTTGATACCACCTAGAGAAGCTCTCACTTTGGTGGGAACTCATAGCAACCACTATGTGGACCTTTCACTAGAAACAACGAATTTGACTTCCTCGTTGGTACCACGCCAGATCAATATCCCAGATCCGCCGGAATGGCTTCGTATTATGCCTCTTGGAGCCTCTATTGTGTACGGTCAAAACTCTAACCCTACAAATGGATTTCGAAAGCCCCTACGTGACTATCTCAGGTCCAAGGGGTACAAGGTCAACATGGTGGGAAGCCAGTATGTATACAACTTCGTCCTGAGCTAGACTACCTGCTAACAGAAAGCTCTTCTAGAACTAGCGGCACCATGGCAGACAAGCAGCATGAGGGATATCCGGGCTTACGTATTGCTCAGATCTACGACAAGCTCTCGGCGTCCTCTGCACGCGATTCCAAGCCCAGTGTCTATCTAATCAATGCCGGCACCAACGACTGCCAGCAAAACGACCAAAATATGGTCCGTACTATAGACCACCTGAGGAACCTTACCACGTTGGCCTGGCAGAAGTCACCACATGCAACGATCATCCTTTCGACCCTGCTTGCATCGTACAACGAAGACAAAGCTCCCGGTGCCAATGGCCGTGTTACTGCGCTCAATGTGCAAATCAGAGCGCGTAAGGAGCGCCATCCTGCGTAACTGGGCCACTGCTGACAAGCCGGATTCTAGTTGCTAGACAACTGAAGAGCGAGGGAAATCGCATCTATCTCGCCGACATGAACGATGGCTTCATCCAACAGTCCGACATGGGTGGGGACGGCGTTCATCCCACCAACGCCGGCTACCGCAAGATGGCCGCCGTTTGGGCCGATGCGCTTCGCGGGGCAGAATTTCTGGGACTTCTCCAGGAGCCAGACAACACGGGTACCTCGGACGAAGACGATTCCGTGGGCAACACGTGCGACAAGGTTGCTGGCCGCGCAGACGGTCCCCATAGGATCATGAACGGCTATGGCTTCGACGACGGAAAGTACAAGCACGCAAGCGTGAAGCTTGACCATTTCGCTCCCAAATGGCTCTACTCATTAGGCCGCGATACCAGCTATGTCAAACGGTATGACTTCGCACAGCTCGTCAATGCCGGTGGTGCCACGAATCCAAAGGCATTCTTGGACGAAATCGTCTGGTGGGATCGAAAACCGTCTTCTCTCGACTTGTGGTTCTATTACTGGATCAACAACGGAGGAGGAGAATTCGAGGGACCTCTGTCGGTGCCCGCTCCATTTGATTGTCCTTCGAACGACATACGATGGGCCGATGTAAGTCATTTCTGCCCTAGATCAACGATAAAGCCCCGCTAACAGTGTGCGTGAAGTGGAACGGTAGGTGCCGATGCTCTAGAAAGACATAGGGCTATGAATGTGGTTGGGCTAAAATGCACAGGTGATGGGATCAGCGACTATATCTGCGTCCTAGAACATACGCATGTATTTGTGGGAATAAATGCTGGCAGCAAAGACGACACCCATCCAACATTCATGACGATTGAGACAGACAGTCCAGATCATGCTCTCCCAAACTACACAGGGAGCCAAGTTCGCATAGCGTGAGTCTCTACGGATAATGTCATGTTCTTTAGGGTAGTCAGGCTGATGACTTTCGCAGCGATATTGATGGAGATGGCCGCGCCGGTACGCATATGAGTTTCCACTGGAACTGATGGTCGTGATGTCCACTAACTTGTCCATTAGATTACTGCCTTATCAACATTGATGGTGACATTCGATGCTGGAGAAACGGTGGCTTAGGCTACTATTCCGAGTACTGGCAAGACATGGGTGTGGTGCTCCCGAGCCAGGGGAAGGCTGGCGAAAAAATCAGACTCATTGACATCAATGGAGATGGCCGGGCTGACTGGGTGGTACGTATATCAACGACGGTTCAGCACGAGCATTCACTGAACACAGCTAGTGGGTTGGCGACAAAGGTGAAACGGCCATCATGACCAATGTAAGAGGCGAGGGTCCAGACAAGCCTAGAGAAGGCATGAGACCCTACTGGCTTGTGTCGGAGTCAGCGCACGTTGGCCAGTCAGATACGGGCATCCGCGATAACATTAAGTTCGGCCGCGTCGTTGTTAAGGATGTCTCGGGCAGGTTAGACTACGTCTATTTGGAACCGCGGATACGGGACAAGGACATCGAGTATACCGTGCAGGTATGGCAGAACAACGGTTCGGGTGGCAGCAAGCGGAGGAGCGATGCTAACAGGTTCGGTGACATGGTAAGTAAACGCTCCCGCTATTGATCAAGGGGAATAGGTGGCTGATATGAGATGTGCTTCAGACCGGAGAAGGCCGGGATGACTACCTGCAGATCTACTCTAATGGCGAGGTGTACATGTTTGGCAATGTGGGGACCTTGGGACAGTGGAAGGATCGCGGCATCATCTACGACCTGGGCGACATAGAAGATCGCCGCTTTGTGCACATCGCTGACATGGTAAGCCCACAGCCTGTTCATGACCCCGCCGTAGAAGAGGCATCTAACAGAGACAGAACGGCGACGGATACGGCGACCTTGTTGTCGTGAGGCGCGACACAGGCATTATCACGATCCACCTCAACACGTACGACGGAAAGGGGGGGCCCATCACGTTCGCAGCTCCTACACAAGACACGAGGTACAACTGCGCGCAGCAAGGATGGGTCCCGGGTCTTTTTGATCTCGCTGTGCGATTTGCGGACATTAATGGCGATGGCAGAGACGACTACCTCTGCATAGACCAGGATGGACGAACAGAGGCGATCCTGAATCTGCCCAGCGGGCCGAAACCCCTGGCGCAAATCAAGGCTTCCGAGACGTATGACCGGGAAAACCTCAGATATGCCGACGTCAACGGAGATGGCCTGGCGGACCTTCTGTGGGTGGAAAAATTCACGGGCGACGTGACCGTCTGGTACAACAAGGGTTTACGCACTGAGGCCGACCGGCCGAACCTGAAGGGCAGCATCGTCGAATGGTCCAAAGAGGGCGTCCTCTACTTTGGCCAGACGCGCGGACCGAACGAATACTTCATGGACTACGATGGCGATGGACGAGCGGATCTCGTCCGTGTCGCTCCCTACGACAACACTGGCGACGTCTACCTGAACAAGTGCCCAACCACTGGCGGCGATGACGCGACCTCGGATCCCAATCTGCCTGCCTACAGTGGAGGTGATGCTACCTGCGATGACACGCCGTCGGAACGCTGTATAGCTGACTACCAGGACTATTGCGAGGACGAGTACTGGCTGCCGGAGGACAAACACCACATCATCGGCCCAGGGCGCAGATCCACCCTCGAGCGTCGCGGAAGCGACTCCACATCGAGCACAACCGTTACTGGGGCTGATGGTACTGCCTGGATTTTGGACCTCATATTCTTGGCCTATCCTGTCTGGAAAACATTGATGCAATATGATGCAGAAGGTATTTGGGTCGGGCGCATCTCAGACAACTACTACATATACAACGAATGGGCCTGCGAAGACGAGGATGGCGAACTTGAGCCCATGGAGGTCATTCCCGTGCCGACTTATGAAGAGGCTAACACACCCGGCTTCGTTCTTCCGTGGGGCACAAACAACAACGCTGCTCAAGTAGAGCATGTTATCGATCGACAGATTATGCTCGAGTTCTTCAAGGCCATTACCCTAGGAGTCCTGAAATCTGGAGCACTAGCCACCCTAGACGCAATAGACGGCAAGTATTTCAAATCCAAACAGGAGACTGACCCTGACGACTTCGAGGAGGGCATATTCCACAAACTGAACCCTGGCCTTGGGCAAGAGCCAGCTCTCAATCCTGGAGGCGCCCAGTCCGAAATTCCTGCCCGCCGTGCTATGGAGCCCTTCGGAACCAATAACAACCCATTACCCTTCTTGTACTGCGACCCGATGATAAACGGAGCAAAGGGCAGAATCATGCGCGGCAAAGCTTCCAGTGACCTTAGCGTCATCAAAAAAGCTGCGAAAACGGCTGCGACCACTGATACCGCAGAAGCTTACAACAACTTGATGCACCATTTCCGGCTAGCCAGGGCTACTTGGGCGTACATGAGGGAATCCGAATTTGCTCTACAATTCAACCTGGTGCGGCAGGGAGTGCGCTCCCAGTTGGGCCTTATTGAGAAACACACGGAAATTCCTGATCTCGTGGCCTGGTGGGATCTCTGGTCACCAGACTATTTCGGCGTGGTTGAGAGTAAGTCTGACAACAACGACAGCATACCACAATGAAGCGCTAATATTTTCGCAGTGAGAGCGACGAAATGGTTTGCTGATGCTATAGCAACTGTGCGAAAGGAGTTCCAGACCATACTTGATCAAGGCGGGACTGTGCCAGACCACTGGAGGGACGTTGATCAGAGGCTGAGGGAGTTGGAAACAGCTGTCGAGAGGGGGGAGATCGTCGGACTACCACCCGATACCTCGATGGGCGGCTCCCAGAAGAAACAGGCCCTTCCTGCACCCAAGAACATCAAGACGAAACGAGCCCATCCCGCGTTCGAGAAGAACATTAAGACTGAAGAAGTAGAGAGCCTTGGTATTGCTCTCAGTGATGTTTCTCTTGGAGATCCCAAGTTGACAGGTTGAAAGTGTCACTATGCGGGCTAGGGCTTGTGGGTCAAGTGATGGCTTCGCAGGTGGACATGGCGCTGGTGGCATTCTTTTGTGACACCTTTCCTTTGTTTAGAAGATTGACTTCTTTTCGTTTATAGGACTCCCCTTTTACTCTTCTTGTATATAGAGCAAATTTCTTACATAGACGATTGTAATGCACTTGGCCAGAGAGCAAAAAGGACGGACATGCCTCCCTAACAGGTGGATATGGTTCATCTACATCTCCGAACACAAACACATACGCACTCACTTTGGCTCCTTATTCTCAGGTGGAATATAGCAATAGCGAGCGAAACCCATATGCATACTAGCAGGATATTGCCCGTCATTCCTCTCACCCGTCAGGACCTTCAGCACCGTTCTTTGACAGCGCCACGGGTATGCAAAGACAACGCCAGTGTTCATTAATTGACTTTCACATAATAAGTTAGGGACAACCGCAACAAAACAGTGTGAGCGACGCCCTTGACGCCAGTCGAGGCATGATCTCTTTGGGCTAGGGGGATATCACCCCGAGCAATATGTACCAGCGTGCACTAGAAGAAAAGGAGAAAGCGCTTGGGTGGGACCACACGTCGACACTTGACATAGTTAACAACTTGGGCTCTCTCTACGCGCCCCAGGGTAAGCTAGATGATGCGGCGAAGACGTACCAGCAAGCGCTGCAAGGATACGAAAAGGCAGTCGGGCGGGACCACACGTTAACACTCACCACGGTCAACAACTTGGGCGTTTTCTCTATGTCCCAGGAGAAGCTGGGCGAAGTAGAGCGCTGTAAGACTACGAGAAAGCACTCGGTCTAGAAAATGCTATATTTCATATACCGGCACTCCACGCAATCTACAACCTTGGCCAACTATATTCTCGCCAAGGCAACGTCGACAGAGCCAGGGACATGTACACGTGGGCTTTAGCAGGATGTGGAAAGGTATTTAGACAGGATCATCAAAAAACACAGGATGTACAAGAGAAGCTTAATACTTTATCTATCTCAACAATTGCAAAGTGGACACCCGCAGGTAGATAGGGTAAATATAGACATAACGTTACACCATCTCAAGTCATTTCGCACGTTAGTGTTCCAAGGATAAATTAAGGTTCGAAATAGCAAAGGTTTCTTCTAAAGCCTTAGTAAGCTACATCGGACATCGCCACGCGTCGAGCCTTACTGGCTCTTGTTTCTCCTGCCGTCAGCTGCTCCTTACTTTATACGATGACGAGATCAAAGGATGGATGCAGGAGTGTCAGCTCGAGGTCAAATAGAAAAAGCGGTTAATTAGCGTACGAGCTGCGAAAAGGTTTGATGCTCCGAGCTTGGCGCTGGCGAGGGGAACCAAAAGCCTTACGAGAACTGCATATCCTGCCTTTAGCATGAATGTCTTGTAGTCGCATCGTATTTGGGACTTGGTTGTGTTCAATCACCGCAGGTTTGTAAACGCGGATCTCTACAACCCTAGCAGTTATGAGGATCGAGTCTATTTTAAAACCTAGGCGCGCGCGCGTTGCGGAATTGGTGATCGGAACGAGAACGCCGCAGCCGCAGCAACCTCTCATCCAATAGAATTACATTCATTGTAAAACAAGCGCCTGGAGCATTTGTCGGTCTCGTTTCCTATCAGGTTATATGAAACATATTACGGGTAGTTGTGATAGAGAGTATACATATCCCTTTACATCTCTGGTATTTGTTGGAAACAACTATTACTTGGCAGATGTATCCCTGGTATGGGAAGGCGCTAGTGTTGGTTTTGTATGTAATCACGTGTACTGTAAACATCTAGTAGACAACAGGCATCAGCGCCTGCGCTGATCCCAATCAATACTTTCTTGTTTCAATCATACCTATATCAGTATTTTCGATAGTCACGCATTCTGATCATCCGAAAATTCCCATTTTCAACAATCCCTAAAATCCACGCATACCATCTATTGTTCTCTTGCAATGGCTTCCAATCCACAATATGAACTCGGAACCCTCGTGGGCGGCACCTGGAAACAGTGGTCGACTTCTGCTGGACAGGATTATTACGAGAACCTTAATACCAGGGCTACGCAGTTTAAGCTACCGGCTGGATGGGAGGATACCGACACGGTGCGTGTGCACCAAGCCTTCAAGTGAGCTGAACTGATCTTATTCACAGGATACATGGACCGTTGATACATCCAAGAATTGGCCACAATGGTAAGTATTCACCCGTTGCCCTTGATTGACCCCCATGGGCGATAGCAGATGTAGATCAGAAGTAACTTCATGGGTCCCGTGCAGGCGCAATACCAGAACCGGACGGATCAGACGTGCGAATCCGAACCCCACTGCACCTCAAACCTACCTGGACAAGGCCAACATTCAAGCGCACCTCCAGCTTGTCGAGCGATCGCCTGAATCCCATGAGTACTTGTACAGAAGGGTTATGCTTCCGTTTCTGAGGCACTTCTTCCAGGAGAACGAAGGCTTTGACGTTCTCCAGGAAGAGTCGCGCGGGGATTTAAACCAAAACGAGTCGAGGGTGGACATAGCGGGTAACATCTCGCCCCGGGGGAAGCCTATATGCGTATGATTACTGCTTGGTAGAGATTAAGAAGGCTGGTAGGAGCTGGACTGAGACGGAGGATCACCTGAGCCGATATTGTGCCGGTATAGAAAACCAGTCTGGGCAGGTCTACGGCATCATCCAGATTGGGCTTTACCTTCAATTCTTCACTGCCAATAGAGGGGTGCTTACGGCGTTAAGTGGGGGTCTACATATGTGTAACGACGTCAACGCGATCACCACCATGATTGAGAACATGAAGCTTGAGCCACTTCCGTTTTTTTAACTCTCGTTTTTTTTAATTAAAGAATCTGTACGCTAGGACGCGGTATGACGGTGTAGGATGTCTTGTTATACTGTTTTGCCAAAGCTGTTCCGCTTAGACAGTTACGAATGTTAGCTAGTTTTCTTGGTCTCTTACGTTGGATAAATGGAAAGCTGGTATCCATATAATGACTCTATATTGCCTTTGCTAAATAGACTATTCCGCTCTTGTGCTCACCGAACCAGACCTGGGACTCGACAGAGGATCCCGAAGGCCGAATTAAGTATCTGTCCTCCAACGTAACCGTTATGGGACCATCTTTCCATAAGAATGGGGATCCCAAGCCAAGCATGCAGCCGAGTTTGGCCGCTACTACTGTTCCTACGGATGAGTGGTCGAGTATTATGTCTTGGACCTCAATGGGTAGGGATTGAATAGTTGTAGAGATCGAAGGTCGGGCGGAGGCGGTCGCCCAGATGAGATAATTCAGTGCCAGGTCCGAGGGAGGTCCGGTGCCATAATCGCCATTGAAGAGCGGCTCTGGAGCAGTGTGCTTGAGTGAAGCCCGACCGGTAGCGTGGCAGAGCATGATGTGTTTGACTGATAGGATCATGTAATGTGCTTGCTCTTCCCCAGACGTCGTCGTGATAGGCCTCTCAGTCGTGCTGACTTCCCGCGATGCTGCGTGTTGCTGGGCTATCGACAGCCCGTTTCGAATATCTTGGCAGAGGACGACCCAGACGGTTCCAACGCGCACGATATCAGCCTCGAATGACTCCCAGGCGGGTAAGTGTGTAATCCATACATGTACGCCCCGCAGGCCATGTACGCCCAGCGGGCCATGTCCGCTTGTGTTTTCGCGAACTTCGAAATCAAGCGTCGAAAGACGGATTATAGCCCGAGAAAGTACTCGTAAAGTTACGGAATTGTAACTGTTTCGAAGGATATGCCTCCACTGGTGATTAAAACCCCGGAGTAGGCGATGTGCAAATGCACGCATTCTGTCGTCGACTCCTGCATGCGGTTGCCAGAAAGGCGTTTCTGAATCGAACGTATGATCCAAAGGCACAGGAATAGGTCCGCCAAGTGGTTCCATATCAGCTAGACTCACAGCACGCTCTCGAAGAAGACCGAGTGATATTTGACTGCAACGGTTCGCATTCGTGTAACGCAACACGTCATTTCGAGTGTCGAAGGTCCAGAGGGCGTGATACTGATCCTGTCGGGGATCTCCGAACGGGTTGACCATATCGTATTTCTCGTCATCGTTCCACTTGAACGGAAGAAGAATGTGTAAAGCGTCGAAGGTTCCCTCTGTAGATGGCAATTGGTGTCCATACGAAATGTCGGAGGCGGGGCTGAATGCCTACTCACCTTTTTCCAGATCAAGCAAAATCTCAGAAAACCGCCCCAGGTGTTCTTCATCCCCTTCCCCGGTTGTTCGGTAGCCAAAGAATATGCGGTTTGGTCTGTCATGAGCGCTGACTTCTTGCCACGCGGACAGAGGCGCCGAAATAAGATAGGCTAGAACAATCATTACTGAAAAGGCGCCAAGGCGCCAAGCCACACCTATAGCGTTTGAGCGCGGATTTCTCCCTTGTTAAGCCCTGCAGTGCCGCTTTGCTTTGCTGGATTACTGTGACGGTATTTAAGCCCTCACTCGGCCTTCACTCGGACAGGACCCGCGAGGAACCCGGGCCGACCTCTGGTAAACAGCAGCCACGTGTCCATAGGTCACATGACCACCCCAAGTATATAAGTCTAGCCGAATCCCCCGAGTCCTCCTCAAGGATTCGTCTCAATTCTATCGTACACCTACATTTCAAGCTTCCTGCCCGCAACCCCTCATAATTACAACGCAGAGTGACCCGAAGCCTACTTGTCAGCCTAAAGAGCTTATACTGAATTGAATTTCCTTCTCCTTATTTAGAACCATGTTGTCAACACTGTACGCCAACTTCTTCGCGCGGATGACCCCATGGAGGATTTCGCGGGCTTCGAAATGAATTTGGCGGTTGATGAGGAGAGATGAGCTGGATATTTGGGGCCGGGCGTAGCCAACGCACTTGTAGCCAAGATTGCCCCCTTCAGTGGGGTCTCTGATGCTGTGATGAGTAGCGCGGCAATCGTCTGGTGATGAGGGACAAGGGGTATGGTGTGAAGAGCACGGGTTTTGTAGACTTGGTCGTGGAGTTCACGGGGCAGGGAGAAGAAGGTCGACATTTTTGTGATCTTTGAGGGGCAGAGGTTGATGAAGTTATATGGAGTGAGATTCCAATTTTTAACCTCCCACGTCCCTCCCAGAATCAGATTAGATCAGATCTAGGTCTTGTGCTTACCATCTCCAAGTGCTCGCTAACTCGGCATGTCTTAGTACTCTTTAACGCGAAGAAAGGATATATATTCTTTCTTTGTAGTACCTACCTTTTCATCCATGGCTAGCAGGGCTTAACAATATTTAGATTGGGCAAGTTGCCATACCAAGCATTTTCTGGATGCCGAGTAGAGTGTCCATGTGCTACTCCCATTCCATTATATTCGGGGTGCGAATGACGCTCCTCACCCCGCCATATAAGTCGGCAACCCCCCCGGGCATCTCCAGCCTGTTGAACACCTGAGTCGGCGACATGTGCGGCAAAGGCGGCAACACGCCATCGAAGCACCTGACGTTCCGGTTCAGCGCGTTGGCGAGCACCTGTCCCGCATTCGTGGCCCCGTTGCACGAGAACAACGTGAGCTCGCGGTCCGCGGGCGGCACCGCCGCCAGCGCCGGGTTCCGCAGCTCCGACCTGGCGAGGCTCCGTTCTATATACGCAGCCGCCTCGGTCGCGTCCTTGAGCTGGAAAAGGCCCTTCCTGATCTGCACCATTAGCTGGCCGGCCTCGGTACCGTGCGTCAGGAACCCCTGGTGGCCCAGCCTGCCGTCGACGCTGTCGAAGACGGCGATGGTCTCCATGCGGTCGTACCACTGGCCCATCGCGCTCTTCCATTGCAGACTCGGCATGCCGCCTTCGCCTTTCTCCGCAGCTGTCGTAATCGCCCGCATAGCCCGCTGTCCCAGCGCCGTTCCCGCGCCACGAGCGGCCGTCTTGATGCCCAGCGCGAGCACGCGGCCGACGCCCTCGCCTAGCACCCCGCCGATTAGCCCCGTGAGCGCGTCGGTCCCCACGCTCTCCCAGGTCGGGGACTTCCCGCTGGCGAGGTCGTAAACCATGCCTGTCGCCACGTCCGTGGCGACGCCCGCAGCGATGGCGACGCCAGCCGCCAGGGCAAACCCGGCCCCTCCCGTGAGCACGCCTGCCACGATGCCGACTGCGAACCCGAACCCCATTATGAGCACGTCCCGCCACCCGAAGCTGATGCCGAAGATGCTGAAGCGGCCACTCGGGTCGAGCCGGTTGATCGGGTCGCCCAGGCAGTAGGCGTAGGCGTTGACCTCGCCCGAGGCGAAAGGCCCCAGCGGGTCGGGCGAGTGGAAGCGCATCAGAGACGGGTTGTAGACGCGCCGGCCATTGCCTAGGTGGTACCAGCCCGTGACGGGATCGCGGCGTTGCCCGTTGAAGCCGATGGGACATGCTCCTGCAGTGTGGCCGTAGGGCGTGTACTGCTGCGTCTGGACCGTTGCCTCCGCCTGGGTCTCTTTGGAGTAATCCAGCGATGCTAAGACGGACGCCTGACTGTCAGGCGTCCAGAGTTGGGCTTGGTCTTGTTCATTTTGCGAATCTCCCTGTTGCTGGCTCTGGCCCCAGTACGCCTGCCCGTCAAAGGCGTAGCTGGTCTTGAGGTCGCCCTCGCTCTCGGCGATTAGGACCTCGCCCAGGTAATGGAGACAGCGATCTGCTTTCCCCGGCCGCGTCTGGCGGACGAGCTTGCCGTTCGCGTCGTATTCGTAGCGGCACATCACCTGGCCATCGGCGTCCCGCACGGTGCGTAGGCGATTCATCTCGTCGTAGTTTAGGACTTGGCCGCGTTCGTCTCGCGTCATGCAGCCGTTCCCGTCGTAGACGAGGTTGATCCGGGGATCATAGTCGGAATGCGTGTTGGTGATTTGCATCAGTTGGGTGACATCCTGGGTGTTATTGTACGAATACGTTGCGGTATTGCTGCTTCCATCATCAAACCCAATGCAAGCCTCGGTGATATTGTCGAAGTTGTCAAAGGTGAACTGCTGGCTCCGAATCCCATGCCCCCTCTCGTCGATGGGCGGCTGACTTCCTTCGCAGGAATACTCCACCAAGTGGTTCTGGCAGTCATATCGAAAGCTCTCACGACGTGACAAGGTCCCGTCGCCGTCCACCATCTCACGGGCGGCAACGAGACTCGTCGCTCCGTACGTCTGGCTCAGCCGGTACATGACAGACTCTCCCCGGCGGGCTGTGCGCTCGACCTCACGACCAAAGTCGTCGTAGCGCAGAGAGGTCGTCACGCCCAGCACGTCGCCTTCCTTCCACGCGTGGCGCTCACGCACGCGCCCGGCATCGTCGTACTCCAAGGTCATCCGCAGGTCCCCTTGCCGCAGCTGGCTGGGCCGGCCGAACTCGTCATACTGGACCTCGTGGTGCTGGCCGTGCACGTCCGTGTAGCGCTGCAGCTTCCCGCACATGGAGTAGGTGTAGTTTGCGGATAAGAGCACACCCTCCTTCTGAAACTGGGTAGTCTGTCGCTCGAGTAAGCCCGAGGGGAGATAGCGGTAACTCTCCGCCGTGTAGCTGTTCTCGCATCCCACAATGGCCGTGGTCTGGCAATCATGGTCGTAAGTGTTGGCGTCGTCGTCATCATCATCATCATCATCATCATCATCATCATCATCACCTCCACTCTCGCTTCGCAAGGTCTTGAGCGAGTGTTCCAAAGCATCCTCGTACGTCAAGGCTTGCCGACCTCCTCGAGCCGTGATGATCTGCCTGGGCCCCGGCTCGGTCCCTTCGAACAACTGAGTCGTGGTCCGACCGCCTATTGTCATGTGCTCTACCCGACCCATTCCATCAAAGGATCGCTCAGCGACAACAGACCCATTCAGGCTCATCGAGACAGACATGTTGGCGGCGTTGTACGGCGCATACCCGATGCTCGTCTCGCGATTGTTGGGTAAAATGGTCGCAACCACGCGGTCGAAGCAGTCCAGGCGGTACTTCTTGGTGTGGCCGAGCGCGTCCTCCTCTTTGACCAGGCGGCCCAGGCCATCGTAGGCGTATTGCATCTCGCTACTTACTGTTCCGTCAGCCGCGATGAGCTTTCTGTGGGTAGGGCGACCGCTTAGATCAAACTGCGTCTCGGTCTTCCCTTCGCCTTCGATACCCACGGTGGTTTTCAGGTCAATGGGGTCTGTCACGGAGAGAATGACCAGCGTATTGTTCCGGCACTCGCGACAGACTTTCCCCCAGTCGTCGTACTCAAAACGACGGCTTCTCTGTCGTGCCGTCACGGCCCCTTCGTCCGTCCTGAGCCAGTCGATGTCGGTCATCTCCTCCACTTGCCCAAGCCCATCGTAGCGGCGCTCCTGCACTGTGCGGAACGTTCCGTCGTAGGGCTGGCCCGCGGCCCACTGGCCGTTGTCGTCTTGCCTCTCCACCTGGCGCAGCCTCCCCAGCCCGTCCTCGATGTACCGCGTCTGCACGCCCTTCGCGTCCGTCACCGTCGTGCGCTGGCCTGCCTCGTTCTCGAGGAAAACATACTCGTGCCTCCGCACCGCCTCGTACGGCGTGCCTGGCGAAGCCGTCGACTTGATCAGGCGCCCGACCTGGTCATAGTGGAACGAGGTTTGGGCACCGCTGGGTGCTGTGTGGGCGACGGTGAGGCCAGATGCGAGGGAATAACAGGTCTTTTCCACCTGTGCGCCGCGCCCGTCGTCACCTGTTCTCTGGACTGTCTCGAGCAAGAAGAGGTCTAGGTTGGTGTCTGTGGGGTAGTTGTAGGTCCAAGAGCTGACTGAGGACACTCGGCCGCCTACGCGGGCTACTTGTTGCTGTACTCGGCCATGGTCTCTTCCCGCCGGCTGATCCACATAGACGAACTCGACACTGGAGAGGTCGCGCTCGCCTTGCAGCAGCTCGGACTGGCTCGCCACGACCAAGTAGCCTACAGGAGCGTCGGCGGCCGTGGGCAGCTGGTGGTAGGCAAAGTGCGAGGAGCGAGTGGGCGACTCGTATGGCGTCGTGGCCGGCCGCACTTCCTCCGCTTTGAGATAGCGCCGGAATCCGTGCGGATCGGCCGGGCAGAGCCGCTTCCGCACCCCGTCTGTGCTTTCTTCGCTCTCCTCTCCGCTCGCTGCGTAGTACGTGCGCATCGTCACGACGCCGCTGGGAAGCACGTCCCGGATCGGATTCCCCCACTCGTCAAAGTCGTGCTGCGTCGTCTCGGTCCGGGAAGCACCGCTGCTCCTGTCCAGGTACGTTGTCTGCGTTGTCTTGGGCAGCTGGTACTGCGCCGGCTGGTCTCGGAGGGCGCTGCCGGCGACGGCGTGGTATGTGATGGCTTGCGTGACTTGCTTGGTGCCCTTGTCCTGCTCCGTCTTCACAATAAGATGGAATTTGTTGTACGTGTACTTCAGTGTCGGCCCGCCTTTGACCGCGACCTCTGATGTGTATTGGTAGGTGTCGCGTGCACGATACAAATTATCCTCGCCATCGTTCCAGTTGTAACCGGCCCCGTATGCCAGAAAGTTGCGGTCCGAGAAGGCGTAACTTGTCTTGATCGGTGGCTGTCCGCCGCCGGGGCGCAACGTGTGCGAGACCACGTATGGAATGGTCTTGTAGGGAGCTCCAGTCGGTAGTCGATGGCCCGTGGCGTTGTGCGTAACGTCCTCCACGAGACCGGCGGGACTCTCGACTCTCGACATGCAAGTGATCTGCCCCAACGTCTCGTACGCGAACTTCCAGGACGGTCTCCGGTCTCCCTCGGGCGGGAGACTGACCTCGACGAGCCGGTTGTTTCGGAGCTTGACAGTCAGTGTGCTGGCGTTGCCGGTGCCTGGGGAACGAATCAGGTCGACGCTGGCATCTGAGTACTGGATTTTGAACAGGCACTGTGAACCATCATGGATCTCTGAGAGCCGCGGCTGTTCACCGACCCGCTTCCATGTCAAGTCCAGCGAGCGGCCGTTGGCAGCGTACAGCTTGACGGGAACCGTTGTGTCGTACGTGCCGTTGGCATTGGACAAGACCTCGACTTGGCCAGACTTGAGGGCGATTTCGTACTCGCCCTTGGCCCTCTTTTTGAACTGGAAGCTCTTCAGCTTCTGATCGCTGACGGACAAAATGCTGGCTGTTTCCGTGACTCGGAATCGCTCGCCCGTCGACAGAAAAAGAGTCTTGTGCGACGGAGTCTCGCGATGTTGGTAGCTGGACAGATTGAATGCCCATCCGTTGCCCAGCCCAACATCTTTCGGATGCAAGGGATTGTAGGTCAGCAACAGCTTGAATGTGGGGCAATTCCGTGCCTCTGTCGGCACATCGTACGCAGCAATTGTGGTCGTAAATTGTCCCGTTCGTGGATCCACACCCTCTTGCACAAAACTGCCGAAGCTGAAGCCTTGAGAATAGAGGGGACTTGCCATCTTGTCCCCATACCAGATTCCTAGGATCTTCGCCAAAGATCGTGTTGGATTCGAGATACAGATAATACCCGTAGGTAGGTCCTCGAGGCTGGGAGGCAGACCTAAGGTCTGTGGGTTAAGGAAATCTCAAGGTATTGGACCAGATGTGTTTGCAGTTGTCACTCACCGCTTCTATGCGGGCTAGATTCAGGCCAGGACGAAGTCGCTTTGCCTAGAAATTGGCGCCGGGGGGTGGAACTGCCCGACTGTACGGCGACCTAAGAGCGACTGATGCACGACTCACCGACTGGTGACCCAAGCATGTCCGTCTTATTCTTCTTGCTTCTGCCGCCTTTTCATAATCAAGTGCTGTAGAAGCAATATGTTAGGACGCGCAGTGACCTTGCGTCTGGCGTTCCACCATCTCGTCAGCTCCGTGCAGTGATTCGATACAATTACTCGATAGAATGCCGGTAGTACCACAGGGCCGGAAGTAGCGTCTCGCTTCCACCGCTTCGTCCTCAGCCTTGAGTCGTAATTTTTTCATGCTGAATTCGGAAGGTTTTCCCTTGGCTGCACTGAGACATTCGGAAAGCTGAAGATATCAGTCATCCAACAACCGCTTGGCGACTTGACCATCAATCGCGTGATTTGACTGGTCGAATGCGAGGGTAGCCACCCCCTCACTGGGCGTCCCTTTGCAGGAGAAATCCTGCATTCGAAGTGCAAGCTGAAATGGACAAACGAGTTTAGAGTGCGGAATCCGATCCGGTTGGACGCCATATTGGATGTCTCCTAAGAACCTGAGTGAGCATGCCTTGACATGTCGTCAAGGTTCTAGAAACGCACCCTTCTGCAGTTCGCCCCTACCTGCAGATATGGAAGAAATGTAGCGACCTAGACATGTATCTGGAATACTTATCTGTCTAGATACTATACAGCAAAGATACCTGAGGCGTGTTAAACTCGTATGTCACGGTGCGAGGCAATTTGGCTGTTGATGAGCAACTGACCGTACTACGGAGGCTAGAGAGGTAGATTGCGGGAGACAGAGGCGTGGTGAATCACTGTGTGATATTGAGGGCGGCAGCCATGCATGCTTTCCAGATTCGTCCTACGGCCCCGACATAGTTTGTCTGCAAATCTTCCGTGCAGTTCCATATTCTCTTATACAATTTTTATCTGTGCGAGCGAACGCGCTCGCAACCCGTACGCGCACCTCCTTGTATGTGATTCGAGTGCTTTACATTTTTCGAACACCCACAGGCCCTGACCATGACTTCGAACACTAAATGGGAGGTTGTCAATTTTTTTGTGAGGGCCAGCACGGCCGACGGCATCGAGGATTCTCTTTATGCGAATAGTCGGATGCAGGTACCGGTCTCCGTCTTCATCAAGGCCCTCGTCCAGGGCACAACCAAGCACTACTACCTGACACAAGCCGAACTCGACAGCATCCAACTGGTTGACTACGATGATCCCACTCAGACCTTGTCGGGCACATGGACTTATTCGACCCAGAAAAACGGTTTCCCATGCACCGAAGCAGCCCTAGTCAAGGGAAGCATGACAGGCGCGCGAGGGAGCCGCGATGAAGACGACGATGACAATACTCCGCAACTGAAAGTGTACCGCGTCTCGACTAGCAGTGTCGAGAAAAAAAACGTCGGCGCGAGTATCACACAGCCCGATGGAACCGTCGTCGCCACTCGCCGGGGCTCGTACTACGACTCGCACGTCACGCTCGAGGGTAGGGAGCCCATCACCTACACCACGGACAACATCACGGTGACCAAGGAGAACCCCGCTAACGGAACCTTTACGATGGACTGGACGGGCGGCGGGAAGTCCGGAACTTCCACGTCTCCCTGGTCGCAGGACAATTATTACGTCTCGACCACGCAGCACGCCCTGCACAAGGCGGAGATATACACATACGACACTACCGGCAGCGGCAACGGTACCGACAGCGACAGCCGGCTCGCTAACTGCTACGCCAAGCGCACGCCGGGCACCGAGATGAAGCTCTTCTTCATATGGGACGACGGCCCCGAAGCGACCAAGACGGTAGGCCTGGACCGCAAGACGACGAACGTCCAGAACAAGATCACGTACACGCTCACGATTCACGCCAACGCCGCCATCCAGGTGAATCAGAAGAGAGGCGCGCTTTGCCTTAGCCGCCTGGCATTTCGGCTCAAAGACGCCATCTGGGGCGACGAGTGGTCGTACGACAAGTGTGGCTTTACGCTCTACGATACGTTTGGTAATATGGGCACATTTTATGCCAAGTTTCAGAGCGACCCTTACTACGTCACTGCGTCGAGTAACTCTGATGCTGTTGTTATCGGGAACGCTAACCCGGTCCCGTCTGCAGCGGGCTCGTCGAGCGCGACATAGAGAAGACGACTGCGATGCCGAGCAAAGTATGACGATGGCGCGATCGCGGGAGACTCAGGAGAGGGAGCCGTCTGGAACCATATTATTCGAATGATGTGCTTAAGGCTGCGTCAGGGATCTTCTGAATGGAAACATGCTTCTTGTTTGAGGATCATGTCTAGTGGCTCTCCTTCGGCTGATGATGTTACGTATTACTTATAGAAATAAACATACGAACTTGACTCTAAAGAAGCAAGACAACTAGGGTAATGGAATAGAAATGAGATATATATCTCTAAGAGGAAATGCGTGGTACTGCAAGAATGTTAGGGTTTCACTAATGATGCAGAACTAATCTGGGCAAGTGTAGATTTTGGACCGCGGCGCTGATATCTTCATAAAGGAAGCACTAGACTAATGTTGGGACTATCTTGAGCTACCTTGCTAACCGGCGATCATATCTTACCGCTGTTTCTCACCGCATACATACTAATCGTAGTCAAGGCTACAACCGCTACCCAGCCAAGTAGCTCACTGGTATCCCCCCTTGCCCTTGTACGTGACAACCAACGTGTCGGTGTTCGTGATCTCAGCCGTGCAGACGGTTCCGTCATCGCAGGTCGAAGCCACCGTCGTTGCCGAGCTGAGGTTGTACCAGTAGCCGTTCGTCTTCAAGGCCCAGCAGTCGTCGAACTCGACAAGGTGGAAGTTGGCCTCGGGGTCCTCGCCCTCGACGACCCACTCGGCCGAGTCGCCGAGCAGCTGGACGCCGGCCGGCGCGGAGAAGGAGAATGACGCGTATTTGCCCGTCGAGCTGTTGTAGATGGAGAACGCGCCGGTTTGGCCGTTCTGCGGAAGGTATGACCAAACCTCGCACCACACACGGTTGCCTGGGTTGACGGGGAAGTTGACTAGCTCGACTGGGTACGCCGGGTACCACTGGTACCAGGCATACGTCTTGGAGGAGCCGCCGTCGGCTTTGTAGTAGTCGTGGCCCGTCCCGCCGGCGAGCACGTCGTTGCTGTTCGTCTGGTAGCCGTCGAGCCCGACGTAGGCCGAGCTGTACCAGACGTCGTGGTCGCCCTGGCCGGCCTCCGGCAGCGGCACCGTCCAGTTGGAGTGGATGAGGGTGAAGACGGACTGGGCGATCACGGCGCCGGCCCAGTTTTTGGTCGTCCACTTCTTCGCCTCGGGCCGGCCCGCCGGGCGGCTTGTCTCATCACGCTGGATGATCTTGAAGGTCGGCCGGATGAGCTCCTTGCCCTTCAGCTCCGTGACCAGCTTCTCCCACTTGGCGAATTGCTCCGGGGCAAGATCCGCGGCGGGCCGTGGGGGCAGCCCGTGCAGCCGAAGCTGCTCGGGAGTGGCGGCCACGGGATCAAAGTCGGGGGCCATCGGCTGGGCGAAGGTGATGCTTTCCAGGAGCCTGCGCGTGTATTCGAGGCGCTGTTCGGGCGTCACGGGAGACGGGTTGATGGGGACGGCGCCGGTGGCTTGTGGCATATTGGGCTGTGCGCTGGATGCCATGTTGATAGTATTGTTAGGGAGATATGACGAGTAAGAAGGATGATGTCGGTTATGGTAATTTGTAGAAACTAGTATGAGTGAAAACAGAGTAGGTAGTATCTTGGGTAGACGGTGCGTGAGGAAGTTGGGTAGCTATTTGACATGATCTGTACGAATATAAGTTAGAAATGCTATACTGTGGTACAAAGCGAAAGTAGTGTACAAGGTAGGGGCGGGGGCTGATGCATCTAAACCTCCTATTCAACTGTTTTGAACGGCAGATATACGATAAATCAGAAAAGACCTCTTGATTGGTGTAAAGTGCTCGGAGCAGCATTTGTTACCTCTTAACTTCACACCTGTACGCACCGGCCATGTACACTACTTTTGCCTTGTACCACAGTAGGGTGCTATTATCTAAGCCTGGTTATATAATAGCATCTCGAGCACTTTCCGTAACCTTAGCTTAGAGAGGGGCTACTCGGAGTAATACTACGCCTCAACTTATTAATCTCGTCCAATGGGCTTCTTCCGGAGTGTTATGTGCATTTCTCAGCTGCATCGCATACTGTGCGTCTCAACAATTCTCACCGCATATACCGGTCAAGGGTTCATCCAGACAGATTGACGTGTGGCTGTAGCTGAAGTTGACCCTGCATACACGGGGCGCACGAGTCTCAACCACAGCCCACGCTCAGCTAGCTAGCTCGCTCTTTCGGTCACGTGCGCCTGCGCTCGACCTGGTGGTTTTTTTTTTTTCAACCGGAAACGTTTCTTGGTATTGGGGCCAGAAGTATGTCGCAGGCAGCCACGGCGCAGAAGAGCGGGGTCGTGTGAATCTTGAGCTCACCGATCCGGCGAGCAACAAGAATGATGACATGAGGCACCAATGGGATGCTCTGGAGGATAAGGCATTTCAGCGCCGGCGTTGTGATGCAGAGAGATTCTACAGAGGCGTGCGATGGCTACTTGGTACAGCTGGTACGGGAAAGACATGGACGTTTCCCGACGGCTAGCAGCTCGAGACTAGCAACTCGAGATGGCATGATATGAATGTCCACAACTTATAGCACTCGGAAGTTCAACACCTGAGAAATCCCCGGACCTACATTGACGAAGCGTCGAAACTCAGCCCTTTCCCGAAATAGCCATGAGCAACCCTCTCTCCGACATGTTCTAGCCTCAAGCGAATTATGAAATGCTTGTCGTATCCAAAAGCCCCGACCCAAACAAAGCAGGCACAGCCCTCTGCAACGTCCACTCAGTACACTTCCAATACTCCCTCTCCTCCTCTCCCTCCGTATACGTCGTCCCATCCGGCTTACACTTCACATACCTCAACGTTTTCGTATCGAAAACCCTTTGACGGGGTGGCGGATCGATCGCCCTTAGCAGCGTAACAACCTGCTCATAGTCTTCACTCCGGATCTGGCCCAGGTAATATTTTTGGTGAAAGGCGTCTGAAGACTCTGGCGCAGGGGATGCTTCTTCTTGAAATGTCATGCCATTGAGATCGGAGATGGTGCCGATGACTTGGATGGTGCGGCCGCTGCCAGAAGGGGAGGTGTTGATGAAGAGCGTATTGTGGTAGCGGGTGCCGGGACCCATTAGCGGGTCTTGGAGACCGAGGTGGGTTTCTACTCTGTAGATCTTGTACTTAGGTGATGACATGGGTGGAAAGAGGGAGGTGAATTTGTTAAACCACTTCTTGAACTCAAAGCCAACGCGAGAAATAAAGAGGGTTCTAAAATCCTAAGAACAAAGTGATGATGTGTGGATCGATGTGTTGAGGTGAGTAAATTTACTGGAAGAAGAGTATGTGAGAGCCATGGAGGTGCAGGCCAAAAAATAAAGGCCGATGACTAAGGAATTATGGTAGGCCTTTCCAACGCACAGACACGCACAGACAAAAGGGACATCACAACAATATATTTTTGACAGCTCTTTGAAGATCTCAAATATTACGCAACTCTCTAGCACTTTAGCTATCTAATTTTTGTACTTCTAGCACGTTGTTAGGCTATACAAGGATAGAAAAAAGGCAGAGGAGTGCAATGTTGGTGTTCTCGCGTATATGCCCGGCCCTTACTTTTGGACGGCACCTATCTAGCTGGCAGATGACATATGCGTACGGGAATATTTATGGCAACCAACCCCCGCTCGATCTTACCAGGGGAGGAAATCCGACTTTCCTCTTTCTTGAATAATTCTTACGTAGTTAGCTGATGCTCCTTCCGATTTTTGCCTTTCTAGTACACATATCGGAACTTCGACATCTCCTTATCCGTCTTATCTGCCGTATTGACAACCATTTGGTCCTCCTCCATATCGTCCTGCACCGCCATTTTGTCCCTCCTGTTGTTCTCCCAGATCAAATAGAATCTCAGCCCGACGCAGGAGAAGAAGGCAACACAATAGCATATCATCATCGCAAGGAAGCCAGATGGGTAGCTCGGGGCTTCCTTTTCGAAGAAAAGTTGGGGACCGATAATGTTGCCAGCGCAATAGCCAATGAAAATCTATGATGGGTTAGAATTTATGCTGGCTTTAGGCAAAGTGTAGGAAGGGTCGTTATTACCATAGCATTGACCGTAGTCTTTTTTGTGAAGCCCGCGATATTTCCAGAAGACATACTCAGAATCATGGGAAAGTTGGCAGAGTACGCGATGCTCAGGCAGTACCCGAAGAATCTGCCCCATATCAAGTGCTGTGGGATCTGGCGGATCATAGCTGCACCGACGATGGAAAGAGCGAGATTCCATGCCATGAAGTATGTGCGCACGTTTGTGAAATATGTCGAGCCAACGGTGCACATCAGCACGAAAACGAGTTGGAAAACAGAGCCAAGCATCTGGACAAGAAGCGTGTGCAGAGTTGTGAAGCCAAAGCCTTTTATTACGATAGAGGCGAACTGTAGACACGTATGTGTTAATATACATAGTATGTAGGTGTGAACGGAGAGGCTTACACTCGTGATGCCGCCGTTGGCGATCTGTGCTGACAGCTGAACTAGGACAAGAAGCCAAACTTTGATGTCGAGCAATGCTTCAATGGACTGCCCTGGCTTCCATGTATTGCTCTTTATACCAGTCATATTTCCTTGGACGCGCTCGATAGCCTTAACTCTATCCTCTGGGCTTAGAAACTTTGCATTCATCGGGGTATCGGGAAGGAAGAAGAATATAGCTGTGGACCAGACAACCGTTAACGCGCCGAAGACGAGAAACACAACCTGTCACACAATGTCAGTCATTGCAAGTTTGACAATCGTTGTTTGTTTACCTTCCATGGAGCAAGGCTTTCAACATGTCCAACCGCATAAGCGAGAAGACCGCCAAAGATACCAGCAACGACATTTCCCATGAACCAGGCGCCGTGACGTAGTGGTTGTTCGGATCGCTTGTACCACATAGCGACAATTACAGTGAGGCCAGGTCCAATTGCACTCTCGAATGCGCCGAGAAAGACGCGATTCGCTAGCAAGCCTCCGGCATTGAAACATGTAGCCGTAAGCATCAGAACCGCCCCCCAGACAAGCCTACTATGATTAGCGTTGTTTGTGGCTCGTGGCGATGTTGGAAATATACACTGAGCTAGCAATCATCTTCCCTACCGGATATCGGACGATGAACCAACCTGCCGGATAGGACGCGACAAGGTAGCCGGCATAATAGATACCACTTGACCAGGAATATTCAGGGCCAGTGAGTTTTAAGTCAGACCGTAAAGTCATGATAGAAGTGTATCCTAGAGACTGCTTGTCGAGGAACTGAAAGAGATATGAGACGGCCATGACGGGCAAAAGGCTACACCTTTTAGCCTTGAACACGCCAATGTGGGAGAAGCAAAACGTACTGCATATCGATTTTGCGCAAGATTCGACGATCTTCTTCCGCGCTGAGCACTTCGCCAGTCATAACGACATCTCCTAACTCTTGCAAGGCTTGGTCCTTCTCCGTATTGTTCGACATTGATAATTTTTCTTTGGAAACCGACATAATTGTTGAGAGGGTTGGACGTTCGTCTGCCTAGAGCTAAAAGAAAAATAATAAAAGCAAATTCTCTCGGAGTGATTGTGTTCTGCGTGCCCACGGGTGTACACTGGTAAAAGTAATGAGATTTCCAAGTAGAATTCAAACAAGGAAGTACATATATACTTCAATGCATCATTTCGTATCTTAGGTCTTAGTCGACAACTTGTGTTGATAGATCGTCAACAGGGTCCAGTCGTCTAGCCCCGAGGAAGAGACTAATGCAAAGTTATGGAGGCATAACGCGGGGAAGAGGGTAGCTTTGAGGTAAAGGGCCGAAAAGATTGCCCGCTCAAGATAGCCGACGGTCATGGTTATCTTCCGTGAATAGCGCGCCCGACGCCTTGGCTTGGCCGGGTAGTTCGTTTTCGCTTGAACGCCCAACTTCCGAACTCTCTGCCACTTGTAAATGATGCCGAAGGGCGTAATAGATAGATTGGTATAGACCTTTCTAGAAGGTACAATAGGTGGTACAATGATCCTTCTGTCTTGCTGCTAGATTGCAGTCAAGGCTCAGGAGAAGGCGGAAACGAATTATGTACCACTGTGCTATCTCAAGCTAAAACAAACTGCTCCGTTCGCTCCAGCCGTGCGCGTAGCTCAATTCTCCTGCCAAGGTTCTGTTGCGCTGGAATCATCTCTTTCAAAAAGCGATGAGCTCGTTCAAAGTTTTTGCCGTACTTGCCGATAGCCGCAAAGCGATCCAGCACCCAATCACGATGAAGCAAGTCGTCGGTTTCTAGAGCGGCCATAAACAGAGGCCAAGCGACTCTGATAATCGCTTCATCGCCGTCATGTTTGAAGCTTTGATACGCCATATTGAGAATCTCTCTCAGTGCGTGCCGTTGCCGGTCGCCTAACGGCTGATCGAAGGCTGAGACACGCATAAAATCGAGTACGACGGCATGATACATTGGAACGATCGCTCGAATGTTAGCTACTAGTCGGTGGCTATTGTCCGTGTCCAGAGAGAGATCACTAGCAACTTCCATGAGTTCTGTGAAGAAATAGCCGACTTGCTCGATTGAGACATCGACATCGCGTGCTTTCAAAGCCGCCGCTGCTGCATCTTTACGATAGAGAACTGCCAGTTGAGCGACCATGAAGCGGAGTTGACCGCATTGGCCAAGGAGAGCGTAGATGTTTCTGTTTTCGACGTCGTCTAGCAGCTCTGGTTGGGGGTAGAGATCACCCCAAGCCAAGCGATATAGTGGATTGGAGTAACGATGGAGGCGAGAAAATGCCTCCACGGGAGTCGCGTATTTGTTCGAGCCTCCGCTATTGAGCAGAATGGAGAACAAAGCCCCGTTGACTTGACCACCGATTCCCGACGATGCAGCAGCAGCATCAAGCAGAGATATCCATACGATAATGCGTGCTGAATATACTGATAATTTTGATCCATCTTGTCCATGAGATCTTCTTAGTAAGACTGGGGCTTTCTCTAAAGATCCAGCAGTCGAGGAGGGGAGTTGCAACAGCCTCTGGCCTCGATCTTGCAATAAGGAAGCGGCTCCAGTCAGGTGATTGGCGTAAGCTTTGCACCCAGCGTCTCCGAACTGTTGTTCGTAGAGAAGCATCAGCCACAAAGCCGTGTAAATGGCATCAATATCCTGCGACTCATTCCTTGGAGAAACAGCATCTCTCATAAATCCTAGTGCAGAGGTGTAATGTCTTCGTGAGTTTTGCTCTTGCTTCGATTCCTTGTTCGGCCTGCGATGATCCATTTCAAGGATTCCCAACGAGATGACCATGTGCATGACCATGGGATCTTCTTGGGCAATGTCGAACATGATAGAAAAGAGAGAATAATCTGGATTCTTGGTATGGTGAAATTTGGCGAATGCGGTGCGGAAGAAACGGATGGCCTCGTGGTCCGTATTGGAAAGGGTCAACGAGCAAACGCCAGTAGAAGTTGCCGCAAGTCGTACGATAGTTAATGACGAGCCTTCTTGAGCATGAGCGGCTATTTCCTTTCTGCGTCGCTGGGCAAGAGTCGGGCGTAACGAATAGTCGCAATGTAGGCTCAGACGAGTGCATCTTCCGCAGGTCGGACGGCGTTCATCGCAGCGCTTCTTTACTTGGGGACTGCGGCAAGTCCAGCAACCGCGCCGCGATCTTGGACCGCTGCGACTGGGCGGCTGAACCGCGTTATCTGAAAGCCCGACCATGGATCCTTCCGAAGGCATTTTGTTTCGCTTGATGAGAAGTGGAGAACTTGCGGGCAGTTGGGTGAGCAGTTCTGAGTAGGGATATGTCGATAGTCATCGATTGAGTGGTATCGAGTCGGAGGAAAAGGACCGAACAAGATAGCCGACGCGAGCGGCTATTTCTTATCACAGAAAGAGCTAACACATTCAGGGATATCTAGGACATCCTAGTATGTGGAGACAACCAGAATATTCCTCAAGGCAATACTAGCCGTACCTGCTCCGGGTTATTTCAATAATGAATCGGCGAGATAGCCGCTCGTACAACTATCAAATTGCCACCGAGCGCAGATCAGACAACTCCGTCATGTGAGATGGCGTCAACACCTTCAAGAGCCCAGTACTTAGTCTCAGAGAAGTATGAGACTTTCCTCTAGTTTTCTTAGTTCATCTCTTCTGTCTTTGATTCTTTATATTCCCATCATAATGGCAATCTTGAACAAAACCGCCATATCGGGCGACGACGTCTTTTTCCTGGGAGGCGCATCTTCCTTATCTACGCTCAAACCCCAAGCCCCTCCTACTGCAACACACATTTCTCCCATTCAGTCTACCATAGTCTCCACTATCGACTCTTCAAATACTGAACTCCACGAGATAAACAAGAGACTGCATTCCCACCCCGAAACTGCGTACAACGAACACTACGCCCACGAAACCATAACAACGTTCCTCTCCGACCGCGGCTTCACTGTTAAGAAGCATACGTACGGCCTTGACACCAGTTTCGAGGCCGAATATGGCTCAGGCGGCCGCCTGGTCATAGTCTGCGCTGAGTATGACGCACTCCCTGAAATCGGACATGCCTGTGGACACAACCTCATCGCTACGTCCTCCATCGCTACCTTTCTAGCCACTGCTGCTGCGCTCAAAGAACACAATATCCCAGGCCGCGTCCGTATTCTAGGTACGCCGGCTGAGGAGGGTGGAGGTGGAAAGGCAAAGTTGATTGATGCAGGTGCGTTCTCGCCTGCGGAAGATGTCGCAGCGGCAATCATGGCGCACCCAACCTCCTCGCACCAGATTTTCAACACGCCTGGGAAGTACTCTGGTCTAGCAGGGTTCAAACTCATAGCCTCCCACAAATTCCGGACCGAGTTCCGGGGTAAGCCTGCACATGCGGCTGGCGAGCCGTGGAATGGTGTGAATGCTTTGGACGCCGCCGTCGCTGCGTACACGAACGTTGCGCTGCTTAGACAGCAGATGGAGACCGATGAGAGGGTCCATGGCGTTATTGAGGTTGGAGGTACAGTGCCGAATGTCATAACCGATTATACGCGGATGAATTGGAATGTGAGGAGTCCGACAATTGAGCGGGCCGATAAATTGTTGGAGAGGGTGAAGAAGTGTATTGAGGCTGCGGCATTGGCTACAGGGTGCGGGTTGGAGTATGTAACGTACGTATATCATCCTCGCACTTCCCTTCTGTTAGATGAATCTGGCTGACAATGACTGCAGATCCCCAACATATCTCAACCTCCGCGCCAACCAAACCCTCTGCGAGATCTACGCCTCGTCTATGTCGCTCCTCGGCACCAAAATTCAGGTCCAGCAAGAACGCCCTATGAATGCGTCCACCGATATGGGGAATGTGTCACATATCATTCCTAGCTTCCACGGCGCGTTTGTAATACCAACAGGCCCAGACGTCGCGGGCCATAATCCACAGTTCGCAGCGGCAGCTGGGACAGATGAGGGACATGAAGCGGCGTTGTTGTGTGCTAAGGGGATGTCTATGCTAGCTATGAGGGTGCTGATGGATGACGAGACTGCGAAGGCTGCGCGGACCGACTTTGATGGCGTGGATGAGTAAAGAGGAGCAAAGATGACGAAACTTCATAAGAAACTTTTAACAGAAGCTTGTTATTCCAAGTATTATTTAGAAGTCAATTTGAGTATGACGACCCTTACATGCATCCACATGCATGATCCCATCATGCTCTTACTTCGCCAAACCCTGTTCCCGAATATTAACACCAATTGAAATACCGTAATATCCATTCCATTCATTACTCTACTACAATCCTCATTAGTACAATCCCCTCCTCTCCATCCCCCTCCTCCTCGCCTGAGTCGCCGGCTTGAAGTAATCTAGCGCCGTAAGATCTGACGCACACACCGTGTCGACAGGCGGAAGCGACGCATCTGCCAGATACGCTCTCGCGTAACCTCTAGTACAATTGGATTTTGCGGAGTCGAAGCTATGGCCTGGAGAGTCCTGGGTCAAGACAACGGAGCCGGGGAAATATGCGGACATTTTGAAAGCACTTTAAGAAACCATTAGCATCGCCCGGTGAGACAGAATAGGATTAAAATAAATTGCTCTTACCTAGACATGGGCGTGATAGGATCACCGGTCGTCCCGATGAACAGAATCGGGTTCAGCGTATTGGTGATCTTGAAACCAGGGAAGTGCTGGCTCTCAGGTGGCGTAATCACCAGGCCATTGGCAATCAGCGCATTCTGGTTCCCTATTGTTGTAGAGCCGTAGTAACTGTTCAAGCGCAGCGACTGCACAACCTCCATATAATCCGCAAACGTCTTGATAGGGTAACGATCCACAACATCTGCAGCCATGATGAGTGCCATAGCCTCTTCAATAGCCCTGCCGGTATAATTGGCGTTAGTCGGGACTCCCTTCAGACCGGCAGGCACGGCTTTGGACGGTGCGATAAAGCTCGGCCAGAAGGCTGTGATATTTCCGGCTTCTAGATTTGCTGCGGCGGTCGCAAGCTCGGCGAATTGCCACGTCGGGGCGTACATCTTGCCGAAGGCCCAGTTCTCAAACTCATAGCGCTTGACGACGTAAGTGGAGCCGGGGTATATTGGTGGGCTATCTTCGAGTGATTTAAGCAAAGCTCTGTACCGGGTCTCGATTTCAGCTACGGATGACGCGTTTCCATTAAAGGGACAGAGTTCGCCGGCTTCATAGCAGAAGTCGAAAAAGAATTTGAACGCGTGGTCGCAGTCGTCTACGGTGTTGGTTTGAAGGCCTTGGTAGTGCTCGTAAGAATAGACGTTTCCATCCACGATGATTCGGCCGATGCGGTCAGGATACATGGTTGCTAGCGTGTGGCCGATCACAGTGCCATAGCTAATTCCGTAGTACCAAATTTTTGCTTCGGCTGGGTCTTGTCCGTTGGTTGTAGCTACTAACTCGGTGTAGTGCATCATATCCTGCACAACAGCCGAAGTCCCGACATACTTCGCAGTGGTATTAAGGTTGACCTGAGTGCAGTACTCTCCGAGAGCCTTCGTAGACTGATACTGCTCGGCTAGAGGAGTTGAGCCACTGGATCCTCCATCGTAATCGTCGCGCTCCTTTATTGTTGGGAAACAGCTCACAGCAGGACCACTATTGTTCACGCCTCGCGGGTCGAAACTAACGAAATCGTACTCGTCGCCGAAAATTTCGGCGAAGCCGGAGGCTGAATGAATGAGACTCACTACTCCGGATGAACTAGGTCCACCCTAGATTTATGCATTAGCTTAATTGGCGTACAAGATTTACTTCAGCAATACTTACGGGATTATAGAGTATTTCTTGTCCAGTTGAGTTGGCCCCAGTGTATTTGATAAACGCGATGTCTGTCTCTCCTGCTGATGGATCCTTGTAATCTAGAGGAACTGTGAGATATGTGCATGTAAAGCTATCGAAGCAGGGCACCCAGTTCAGCTCCTTGGACGGTGTGAGGTCCTGGTGATCGTACACCATAGTAGTCGCTCGCTTTGTCGACGGAAGGGCCGCTGCTGTGGCGGCGAGGAGCCCAACGGCGATGTGAGAAAAGCGACCCATTATTATAGACAGGAACACAGAGAACCAACGCTAACAAAAATGAAAGTAGTTGACTAAAGAAACTGACGATATGATGTGGGAGTGAGGGCATTGTGATGACAGGCAGGACACACATCTTATACAAGTACATCTATCATGCGACATAGCCGCCTACAGGAAATGAGGCCGTGTGCAAACACGATATGCTACATCGTTATTGGGACTGGTACCAACAAGCTTTGCCCAACTTTGTGTCTTATTTTGGGGCTGAATGTGCATGTTAAACATTTCGCTGCGGCACAGAGATGGGAGTGCCTTGATGCCAAGGTAGCCAAGAGATGGATTGAACGCAATGGCCCCTGAGATACTCATGCATTTTCCCTCGAGGCCTAGTTAGGGTAGACTCCAAGACGCGGCGGCTCTTCATTGGGAGTGCAGCGTCCCCGAAAACAGGCCCCCATAGCCTGTCGTGGCTGTGCTGATTGTAGGAACCTTGACGTGAGATTTCTTAGGGCCATTTGCTGGAACGGTCTTAGCAAGGGCCAATCAGAACAGAGAGAAAGGACGCACCGACAACGCGCTAGCAGCCCATGAGCCTCTTGTTTCGTTCTTGGCAACTATGATACTTGTCAGTGAGAAGCAGAATAAAGCATATCAACTCAATTGTAGAGAACATCAGAGTAGGTGCACAGTGTCGTCCTCTCCCCAACAGATCGTCCAGGACAGTCCAAATATGGCTTTTCACCATACCCGAATTTAAAAGTACTTTAAAGCTTAACTTAAGTTACATGTCAGCTTCGCCCGAGTAGGAATATGCGTGAGTGTGGCGTACCACAAAACCTCAGCCTTTCTACCCATAATGCCCCATACTGGCGATCTAAATTTAGTCCGCCTCGTCTTCAATTTCCAAATTCCCAACCTTGAACTTCTTCCCTTTCATATCTGCATAGTCGGTGTGATTGTGGTAGTTCTTCACTCGCTCCCTCACATATTCCAATCCCCTCACCGGCTTCCCAGCTTCAGAATCCTCGCCCACGAGGCCCAAACGCCTCAGCAGCGGACTCGGTGCCGGCTTGATGTCGACCTCGTCTCCCGGCCGTACAAAGTAGAACAAACCCAAGCGATGAATGTGCGCCTGGTCTTTTGGCGGCCGCTGGACGCGGTGAATCGTCGACTTTAGGTATCCGGCAGACCAGAAGTCCAATGTGTCGCCGACATTGCAAATGATGCCATTGTCAACGGGCGGCACGTACTTCCACTCGCCAGCAGGAGTCTTCAACTGCAGCCCAGCAACATTTTGACTCCACAACAACGTTAGGCTTCCGAAGTCGGTATGTGCACGTGACCACGTGTTCTGCACCTTCGCGTCGTCCTCTTCGCTCCGCGGTCGATAAACCATGTACCGCAAATGGTCCTCGCTTTTATCTTCGTACAAGTGTCTCTTGGAAAAATAATCCTCGGGGAGTTCCAAGATTATGGAAAACAGCGTGAAGACTTTGGAAGCGAGTTCGAGCGAGCGGCGGGAGAAGTCTTCGATCTCGGAGCGAAATTGACGCAGGTAGGGATGGAAGGGCTCGTGTGACTCAGCGGGAATGAATTTGGGCATGTTGACTGATTCGACGATGTCTAGGACTTCGGTGCCCATTACTGTTTTCTCGTGTGCCTGGATGGCGTTAGCGGCTGTCCATGCGGTGCGGTGGGAAATGAGATGGCGAGTACACAGAGCAGCACCCAACTGCCTGGTTAGGACCATGTCGCATTAGAAACACAAAAGAGATATAAAGCCCTACCGCACGATACCCAAAATAATTCCCTTGTGTGAAATCGCACCGGTACTTTGGGTCGCCCTTCACCTCCAGCGGCAGATTGAGGTACGATTGACCGATATCATACTGGCGTTCTACCTCCTCCTGCGTAAATCCAGTACCGGTAATACTGAAGAACCCTGTCTTGTGTACCTACCATTCATTAGCTTGGCGTCTCTCCTTTTGGTATTTATTAGCTTACTGCATCGCGCAGCTCTTCAGCCAGTTTTTGCTTCCCTCCCGGTTCATCGAATGTCGAGAGATCAATGACTTTGATATCAGCCCAATCCAGCTTCTCATTCGTCTTCCCGGGACGCTTCCATTTTGGGATTGCCAAGGGCTCTGGTGATACGGCGGACGGCATCTTTGTGAACTATTAAGTGCGCAGTCGCGATTTACTTTCTTTCAGCGCGCCCACGCACGCGTATATATCTCGTCCCTCGGCATCGTTCCGAGTTCGCACCCATGAGACGCAGCATTCCGAAGTGGAGAAAGAAGCACGCAATTCCCCGCTAAGATTCGCATTTGGATGACTAACCCAACGTTCCCCCACAACCTCTCCCTAAAATGCAGCTCGGATGCACTCAACCGAGCGGTTTGCCAAACACGTCCCGGGAATAGACATTAAAGCGCTGATCTCTTTGTGTCTGGGAATGAATGGGTCGATAGTTGGCTGTTTAACCATCCGCCTTACCAACTGCAGTACGGCTCACCATGACGTGCTTGCAGAACCTGCGGCAGAAGGATTGTAGGCTGGGATGGAAGATAGCGGCCTGAAGCGCTGTTCTCCGAGTCTATGGCTGTGGTAGCATTCAAAGTAGCCCTTACTTCCAACCACTTCGCTTCAAGACCAAATCCCCAACTCCTGACAATCACCTCAAAGAACTGCAATAATGGGGGTCCCCGAGGTATCTAACGGGCTCTCAGCTACGAAAGAGGATCCATCTGCCCAAGACTCTGACGTCGATGTCCGCTCGGCGACCTCAGAAGCAGAACTGAAGTCTGCCCATCGCAAAGTCGACAAACGCCTCTTAGGGTGGTATGCCTTTGTATATCTGATCATGCGGATCCATGTGGGCAACATCTCAAACTCGGCCATCATCAACCTCGAGCAAGGCACCGGGATCAAGAAACAGCTGGGCAATCTATCCTCGGCGCAGTGGGCCATGGCGCTTTCCATATTCTACTACCCGTACATGTTCCTCGAGCCATTCGCTACCCTAGCTTTGAAGCATTTCAGCCCCAGCGTCTGGATGAGCAGAATCATGATTACCTGGGGGGTGATTAGTATGTGCCAAGGCGCAACGCACAACTATGCTGGCATTCTAGCTTGTCGGTTCTTCCTAGGTGCCGCCGAGGCAGGATTCTACCCGGGGGTGCTGTACCATCTAAGCTTTTGGTATCCGACGCACAAGCTGCCGCTTAGAATTGGGTTCTTCTATGCTTGCGGCATGTTTTCGGGCACTATTAGTGGGCTATTGGCGTATGCCATCTCGTTTATGAATGGCGCGGGTGGACTAGCTGGATGGAGATGGGTATGGCTTTTCTCTTCCAATCATGAAATAATCCACTGACATGAATATTTAGCTCTTCATCCTCGAAGGCATTCCCGCAATCTTATGTGCAGTCTACACCTGGTTCTATCTCCCCAATTACCCAGAGACTGCCAACTTCCTCAGCGAGAATGAACGCGAAGCAGTGCTCGGAGACCTTCCAAAAGCAGCACCTACAATGGGTGCCAAAACTTTCAATGTCCAGCAAGCGATTGGGCTGTTCAAAGATCCGACGTTTGTTCCTTTCCTCATGATCTGGATTACGCATGGGATTGGAGGATGGGGTATTTCATTCGTTTTGCCGACTGTTATCTACGAATTGGGCATCTCGAATACGGCGATCAGTCAGATTATGACCATGGTATGTTTCTCTCGAGTTGTCACTAGAAGGCGCAGCAATCGTTGAATCTAACACATAAACAGCCCCCGTTCACGCTCGTCTTCGTCATTCTCCTCAGTCTCGCTTTCCTCATCCACACTCGGCGGCTCTCGCCCTGGGTCGCAGGTCTAGGCGTTGAAACCACGCAAATCATCTGCTACATCCTGCTCATCACTGTCAAAAACCCGGTCGCAAAGTATATCTTCGTCATGATAGCGACCGCAGCCTCCCAGTCCTTTTTCGCCATTATCTGGCCTGAGAGAATTCGAGCTGCAAAGGGCACTACGACAGCAGGCCTGGCAATTGGCATCACGAATGCGAGCTGCCAATTGATGGGTATTGTGGGCCCACAGATTTATCAAAGTAAGTTCGGGCCCACCTATCGCGTGAGCTATATCTGCTCGATAAGTCTGCTTTCTGCGTGTATTGGTGCTGTACTTACGAGTTGGTTCTTCGTCGCTCGAGGAGATAGGAAGGGCGTTGAAGAGAGAACGGAGGAAGCGGAGGAATTTCCAAAGGTGCTATGATAAAAAGTCCTTCAGCCGCATGAAAGTGTGGTAAAGTGTAGAATGAAGTTAGCTGTGCTTTAATTTACGCGGATAGGGGTTGCCCTGTGCACTACATCAAAGTGCTAGTATGTACTAGCGTCCCGAAAGAGGTGCCAATACCCCACTTATATCCAATACTATCATTGTTCATATGTCACTAACACTAGCAGCACCATATAAGGAATCAAAATGCCATTCAACGACGTTTACATGTCAACTATATGTATGGTACTACTCACACTTTTCGAAGCCTTAGAGCGTCCTTCCTTTCAGGAAATCGCGCACCTCGGTGAGGTCAGAGACGCCCACATCCTTCGGCTCAATAAGACCCAGCTCCTTGACTGCCTCCTCGCCGCCAAAGTATCCAGGGCTGCTGATATACTCCATCATCTCGCCGAGCTCCTTCCCAACGCCACCAGGCATGATCTTGTCCATGACATCAACAGTGGAGCGCTGGTACTTGACCGACTTTCCAAGATTCTTGCTCCAGATCTCAGCGATCTCTTCGAAGCTGATTAGGCTGCTATAGCCCATGAGATTCTTTCCTGGGGACGACTTGACGAGTGCTTTAACTAGGGGTCCGGTGTCGTGGCGGGGGTGGTACATCGGGACTTGCTTGTTGCCGTCGAGGGGAAAGGAGATGATGTATTCATCGTCAGAAACCTGCAACTCAGTCAACGCTCTATTCCACAGTCCTGCGAGTCGAATGGAAGAAATGTAATGAACAAAACATACCTTGTGTGGGGCCATCTGCGACTCTAGATTGGTCATGAAGAACGCCGGCTGGAACAACGAAGTCTTCTTATACAGTGCCGGATACGACTTCTCTAGATACTCAACGATCTTCCACTTTCCTTCGAAATGGTAGTTCCACGTGATCTTCCCGTGGCTCCACTTTGGGCTGTCCGTCAACACACTCAGCACCAACGTGTCCAACGTATCCTTCGTGGCCTCCGCAGCGTCGACAATATTCTTGCCCTGCTGGATCTCGGCATCGAACGCGACGACATTGATGGGCTGCCCGGTCTCTTTAGCCTTTGCTTGATTGGCCGGAACCCGGATCTGTTGCCAGAAGTCGGTCACGCCGAAAATGGCGTTGGAGCCCTTGAAAGCCGTCTTAATGCTCTCGGCATCGTCGAGGTCGGCGGCGACCATTTCAACACCTTTGTTGGACCATACTTTGCTGGATTCTTTGGAGGGGTCGCGGCTGATGCCCCGGATTTTCCAGCCCGCTTCATGCAGGAAGGCGTCGGCTACGGAGGCACCCTGATTACCTAGATATGAGTTAGTATACTTGAAATGTGCCCATAGGAATGGAATTGTTTGGAAAGAGGGGGAGATGGCACTAACCAGTTATTCCGACGATGGTGATAAGTTTGCTGGCCATTGCGAATGTTTGCGCGTTGCTTTACTTGATAAGAGAGCTTGTAGGCGATGTGATTGATGTTGAATGCTGCGAGTCTGGAGGAATCGATATTCTGAGCTGTGATAAGACGCCTTTAGCACCGCGATCGTAGTGTCTTTATATCCCCTCCTTGCCCCTCTCATCCATGTGGTCTGGCCCTTCAGCTGCAAACAGCCTATGCCTATTGGAACGGCACAGCCATCCATACGGCATCGGCATTAGTTCCACCTTACGATATGGTCAACTTGCAGGAACACCGACGGCGCGAGATTGGATAATGGTTACGAAGAACTGAGTAACTCAGTTGAGCATTTGGCCTTTCGGAGTGGTAACTATCTTCGTAAGCAGGAAGACCGACTAGCAGCGAGATGGCCGTGATGACGTAGCACATACGAGGCGAACCATCCAATGAGCTGCTTCAGCTAGGCCCGAATACTGAGGGCTGCGATTGGTGGAAATGCAGGCTTTAATCCAAAGATGGCTAGCAAAACTTTCATACCAGTTGGAAAGGTCCGATTCCTGTTGTCGGCTCAGTTCACGCCACTATGTTGATTCAGCTTTCGCGCTCTCGCGCCTTTTCGGGGCACGAATGGTAGAGTTCTTGTTGTCAAATTTTCATCAACTAATTATCTGCTTCTCTTTTCTAGTTGCTTCGACTGATTGTTTTCGTAGTCGTTGGAGGGAAATAAAGCTTCGTCTATTGTGAAAAGGGTATTTTCTCCTTCCAGCTTCTGACACCAGCAGATTGGCCCGCGAGGAATGGAGGAGATTTCGGCGGACACTTTCAAAATCTAACTAATAAAAGGTCTTCACTAGAGTTACTTTTCTCTTTTCAGTCATGGCAAAGTTCGGGTTTTTCCTACACTCGAGGCCAGACGATGCATCCTTCACGCATACACGCTCACACTCGGCATCTATTCACTCCTTTCATTTCATATAACTATGAAGTTAAAAGGCTCGAGTTTCTATTGCGGTTCGATATGCCTTCCGTTTCTAGAATAAGAAGCTAATGTTTCACCTTGTTTGATGTAGACGGTGTCTGGGTTTCACCATGCTTCGGCTACGCTTTCCGTTCTCAATTTTTTTAGTGCGTATACGCGCAGCTAGGCCTTTTCGTCTTCCATAATGTTCTTGGAGAGCTCCTATAAGGCTTCACATTGTTCACAATATCCTCAGAGAGATCCTACACTACCTGTGCATCGTCCTGACAAGCATAACAAGGTCTGCTGTTTAAATCTGCGCTCACGGACGAGATCGCAGTTTTCTCATGTTTACGTATGATCTACATACCTGAGAACTCCCCTGAGAACTTCTTTCGAGAAGTTTCAATGCCCTTTGCGACCAACCCCGCACATTCTCTATTTAGCCGTTCAAACACCGTGCTCATGCACGATGTGTGACCTGCCTGTCAAACAGCCAAGTCCGATGTGAGGCAAGATACTGAGGCAATTGTAACCACACAACAATGCATCGTGAGTGGGCCTCTTCTCCCTCTTCAAGCATACGAATTCTATAAAGTTCCTGTATTTCCGCGTGCAAAGATGTATCATACAGTTCCATTCATTCACTTCTTTCGTACTGCCGGCTCAGTCACTCTTCATAGTCTCTATTTTTTTCGTTCTATATCCCATTAGCCACAAAACACCCTCATTCAAAATGAAGTTCCTCCTCAGCACCATCCTCTCGCTCGCGGTCCTTGCAGCCGCGGCCCCTCGCCCTCAAAACGCCAATCGTCCAGTTCCTAATGGCGCATGCTGCACCGCCAACACGAGCTTGAAGCAAGACGTTTGCAATGTCAACGGTCAAACTGGCCGCTGCGTTCCTTCCGCTGCGAACAATTGTAAGTGGCTTAAGTTCGATTGAAGAAGAAAAGAAGAGTAGTGGCTGATATATGCAACTTAGGTGGCGCGGCCTTGACGTGCATCGAGGATAGCAGATTGACGTGTGACGCAAACACTTTGGAACGGGGGAGGCCGCTGTGCAGACTTACTGGTGAGGCGGGAGTTTAGGCCGCCGGTATGAAGGCGACTCGATATGAAAATATACTCCAAGATATCTCGTCTAGTATTTGAATTCATTATCGAGCAATACTCGCCTTTTAGAACAGTTTGTAATCGTGATTGGACGCCTCTTATTTTCTTTTTGTTGATCAGCCCTTACAGTTTATCATCAATGAAGTTGGATTTGGTCTAAAGAAAGAGAGTACGAGGTGAGAGAAACAACGATTGGCTTGTAAAATCAGGCTTCGTGCTTACATATAAGCTGCATCCATCCCCGCGAGAATTGGCTTACGCCCATGAACCATTTTGGGCTGACTTGCTGAGGGGGCGCATCTTTAGTATTTAAGATGAATATAACATTTTCCTTTCCCCCTAGGTATACGCCTACATCATTGCGTTCAACCACCATGACCACAAAACTATCGAACGACGTCGCCCCCAAAGACGCAGCCCTCACCCCACCCGGCATCCTCGAAAACGCGCGCGGCAGAATCTATACCCCGGTGAACAAAGACTGGGGGATTTTCGAAAAATACGGCCGCGAGACGAATGGCGAATACACGCTGATCAAGCTGGGCGTCATGCCCGGCGGCGAGAACCCACCGCACTGGCACGGCTCCTACTCCGAGACTTTCACGGCCGAGAAGGGTCACCTTGGCGTTTGGTCAAAATCGACGGGCAAAATGATGCTGGAGCCTGGGAAGAGCTTCACGGTGCCTGCGGGAGAGGAGCACCACTTCTTCAACCTTGGCGAGGAAGACGTAGAGTGTCAGGTCAGGCTGACGCCTGCACGCGAAGGCTTCGAGAAGGCGTTATATATTTTGTATGGGCTTGCACGGGATGGAAAGTGTGTTGGCGGTGGATTTCCTCGCAATCCCATGCATATGGCTGTTTGCTTCTGCATGGCTGATATGTGGCCGGCGGGCGTTGGAGGTGCCCTTATCACCCCCATCATCAAAGCGGTGGCTTGGATAGGAAAAGTTATTGGCACCGAGAAATATTTGGTGCAAACGTATTGGATGGAGGATGGGGAGCGTCCAAAACAGTTGTGAGCATACCGGAGGGCAACCCATATTCTGTTTCTTAGGGCTAGCTTGATAATCTCTTTCTTCGTGTTTCTACATCCAACTATCCCAGTCATTCGTCTGATTGTCTATACACTCGTCTAAATTGAGGAGCTCGGGCTGGAAACTTTGAAGCCATGTATCTAACTGTTCCCAACTCATGCCCTCGCTGCAGTCTATTCCAGGGCCTAAAAATGGATCGCCTAATAAACCTTCCTCATACGGCGCTTGTTGTGGCTTAGATGATTGCTGTTCAGCCGGAGACGTCGTAGTGGTATCGTACTCTAAGTCGATCGACGAATGGGAACTGCCAGATTGAGTATCGAGCTTAAGAGCTTGTTCTCGAGCATATCGGGCCTGCTTGTGAAGTTTCAGCATCGGCTGCCACAACACGCTTTTTATAGTTTGTTCATGTACGCTGGTAGGTTTGACGGCATCCTCGGTACTGTCCTTAGTCGAAGTACCGAATACCACATCGAGTATTGCCCAAGCGCGATCTATAACGGGACCTTGAGGTGCCTTACAAAGCTCGATCAAGAGGTAGGCCATGGCAAGCCATTGTGTATGCTTGCAGCGGAAAAACCAGCCGAACTGGCCGTTTCTTTCAGGGAATTGATGCAGGATTTCAAGCACATGTGTGTTATACATGATCAAACCCACTTTAAGCTCTCCGGGAGCTGTATCGTTCTTTTTTTCGGTGGCATCATATCTAATCTTCCATAACCTCGCAATTATAATTCGTACTCCAAGATGACAGAGATGACCGAGGTATGAAGAATCATCGGTAAACGTGAGATAGGTCTCCTCGTAACGTCGGATCTGTTCTTCAACTAAATTCTCGATGGCGCCGACACTCAACGATGAGCTTCCGCATTCCAATCGTTTGATCTTGAGGCGGGTCTCGGATAGTTCCATCTTCACTAGACTTGGTGTCATCTCAGTGAATTCAGCCCTTGGGACTATACTATCTGCACTGCCTGAAGTCAGGTCTGAGTCATTGATGTGTAACGGGAGCTTGGTATCCGTAACCATAGGCACGTGAGGTTCGAGACCGCAGTTTTCTGAGATGTGGAGGTCGAGTTGACAGAGCCACCACCACACTCGTCGACGAACCTCAGACTCAATCGTGTCTAGGCGGAATGAAACGCTGTCCGAGTGCATGCCCATAGCCTGGGCATTACCTAGGGCTATACCACTAAGCATCCAAAGCGAACGAGAATCTTTCCAAAGTTTGAAACCCTGATGCCGTTAGCAGGAGAGCTGAGAATGGCTGTCGAGAAGTGTAGGTGCATAGCATACAAGATATAAACTGAATGCTTGTAGTACTAGGACTTCTTGAGTGGTCATCCATCCCGTTTGAGCAAGGGCCTGCTCGAGGGCGTATTGGTATTTTACAAGGAGCGTGTTCCTTTGCTCTTTGAGCAGTGACAAACATTCTTCAGTCGACATAGCTGTAACGGTGGCAAACCAAATAGCGAACAGAAATGCTTCAACCGCTGGACTTCGTGTTTCCAAATTTTGGGCAGCACTCAACACCAAAGCCTCCGCCGCTGGCTTATATGTTATTTTGATAAGCACATCTATATTGTGAACGTAATACTCCCACAACACACCCATAACTTTAGGGGATGGATGATAGCTTTGAAGACTTGTCTTTGCGCACGTTGTTCCGAATAGAGAGCTACTCCCAAGACTGTAAAGCGAGCATGGTGGATATGGGGCACTCGTTTCTTCTTTGCTTGCATTGGTCTTAGCAAGGATTGATTCGAGGCTCGCCACCTGTTTAGCTTTATCGCTGTTGATATAACGTGACTTGCCTCCTTGGCCCACAAAAAGTCTCCCTTGCTCCGATTGCCTCGAATCCGATCGCGTTTCGAATATGGAGTTGCGCATCTCGCGTGGGATGACAAGATCTTCGTCGTCCTCGCCGTCACTCCGGACCTCGTCTTGAAATTCATGGTCGATTTTGGATTCTCCGGCAGCGAGCAGCGGTCTGCGAACTAGAGGTGTAGATTTATGGTGCAGGTTTTGGCTATTTCGAGGCCGTCGAGCTAAATATGTGCATTGAACGCCGGACTCGAGGCAGTAGATACAGGTGGGAATAACTTTATTGCATTTGACTTTCTTCAGGCGACATCTCGCACACGCGTACCGATGGAGGGATTGTTGTTGAGTAGGGAAAGAATCCATCACACGAATGTGGTGAAAGTAGGTGACTCGGGAAAGGACCGTAGACGGAGGGGCGGATATTATGCCCAAGCGAAGCCAAAATAGGTTAGACTACGCCAATGTTTGGAACTATAGGAATCGGGCAGGGATTGTCCCTTCCTAAGCATAAAACACCTTTAGTCGTACACAATGATACTTCGCAGAAGCCTGCGCATATTTCCAAATCCTTCCTAGTACATTTCTGGTTGGTAAAACGTTGACAATATCTTGGTTGACGCTTCAAAATAAGGATTGATCTCGGACTCTTTAAGTCCGTCGGCCGAGGTAAGCTAGCGTCCGGACTTTCGCACATTTGCAGCAAATCACAAGTCGTCACGAGATTACGACCGCCACCAAGGAGGTGAATTGGCCGAAAAGGATGAGCAATGAGTCACAAGTGTACCAGGATGTATTTATACGTATTACGGTAAACAATTAAGTCAGTTTCACTCGTTGCCTTCTCAACCAGCCAAAACCTCCCATAACACTTTTAATAAACGAAAATAACGTAGCGAAGCCCTGGAGTAGCCCCTTTCGGGGGCCCCAAGCCCATTGTTAATAATATAACAAGACATGGGAACCCGCACAGGCGATTTCTGCTGGACAATACTTCGCTGTTATAGATACTATGACAAGCACAAAGACTTAAGAAACGTCTTTTAAAAGAACTACTACAGCCGCACTACAATGTCAGTACACAACCATGGAGCAAGATACCGAGCCAAAGGTTGCCGACGACGGCCTCATCGACTTCGATGGTCCAAACGATCCGTACCTGCCTCTCAATTGGCCCTTCCGCAAAAAGATTATCACCACCTTTTTATACGGTCTCTGCACTATGGGTGCAACTTGGGCGAGTACGATCTACAATTCCGGACTGTCCCAAGTGCAACATCAATTCAATGTCGGCAGTGAGGTTGCACTCTTGGGCATGAGTCTCTATCTTCTTGGGTATTTCACGTCTCCTTAGATTACTTCACTTTCACGGCCAGAGCTGACCTAAAACCAAGTAATGCCTTTGGGCCTCTCCTTTGGGCGCCCATGTCCGAGGCCTACGGCCGCAAGGTCTCCATCTTGTTACCAGTTTTCGGATTGATGATCTTTTCGATCGCCTCTGCTGTCGCCAAAGACGTGCAAACAATAATCATATCTCGCTTCTTTGGTGGGGTATTCGGAGGTGCCCCCCTCAGCAACGTTGGAGGCGTTATGGTGGACATATGGTCACCTACACAAAGAGGTAACACACTGATCATTTGGGGAATCACCGTTATTGTTGGTCCTCTTGTGGCACCCATTGTTGGTGGAGCCTTGGTAATCAACCTGCCTCAAACAGGCTGGAGGTGGACCGGATATGTACGTATAACCAGAGATATCGCATTGCGATGTTATTACTGACGATAATTTAACAGATTACTGGCATCATGCTCGCGACTATCTTAATTTCTAGTGTTCTTTGGATTGAGGAAAGCTTCCCTCCCGTCCTACTGGCTCGCAAAGCCAACAAGATCCGCCATGAGACAAAGGACTGGTCGGTTCACTCTAAAAGCCAGGAAACAGGCACTTCCATCAAACAAATGGCAGCGAAGTATCTCATCGTTCCTCTGGAGATGATGGTTGACCCAATTGCTTTCTCCATCAGTCTGTACGCTGCCTTTTGCTATGCTATCGTCTACTTAGCAGTCGTCGCCTATGCCATTGAGTTTGAAGGGGTGAGCATTCACTACGTTTAAACTTCGTGCCTCTACTGACAGGGAAACAGGTACGTGGATGGAACGCCGTTAATGGTTCGCTCCCATTTCTTGGGATAATGGTCGGAGTCCTATTCGGGGCAGGCGTCAACTACTGGGGCCAACGCTACTACCGGAAATGCTTCATCGCCGCCGGAAATAAAGTGGTCCCGGAAGCTCGCTTGATGCCCATGATCATTGGGTCTTTCTTCTTCCCGGCGGGACTCTTCATCATGGGCTGGACATCTAAAAAGGATACACACTGGATAGGGTAAGACAAGCATAAGAATCAAGAGGGAAGTGAATGCCACTAACTCTAGTAATAGTTTCACGATTGGTGGTACCTGTGTTGGTCTCGGATTCTTTACTATATTCCAGAGCGGTGTCAACTACCTCATTGACACGTATTCCATGATGGCAGCGAGCGCGCTTGCGGCAAACATATTTCTGCGAAGTTTTCTCGCTGCAGCATTCCCCCTGTTTGCTGGAGCAAGTACGTATATTACAACCTCGCATAGACTTCAGCGGCTGATTTGGACGTACAGTGTTCACTAGGTTAGGCCTTGATTGGGGTATGAGTCTTTTGGGCTTCATTGCAACGGCAATGATTCCGATTCCCTTCCTGTAGGTTTATCAGAGGTCATTCTGCCGTTAGATTCGAAGCTGACTTGAATAATGCTACTACAGGTTCTACATCTTTGGCAAGAAGATTCGTGCTATAGGAAAGAGATCAAAACTCAACTTCGTTCCTTGAAAAGTAGACTTCGAAATGTCAAAATTGCAAGAAGTCTTTGGCGTGTAGAGTTGATTTGTCTTCTTTAGCATCAAGATCAGGCGCATAGAAACTTGTGAAGCAGGAGTTAGAACGTAATTGAATAATATAGACATCCTCGCAGTATTTCTACGTAGTCCCAAGTTCGCGCGAGTAGGCACACTCCGACGCATAGTATAAAGATACTATAAGTTTGTAGAGCTGGGCCGATATTTCTAGATTTTTAAAAGTTTACTAATAGTCATCATTTACTTGCAAACTGCGAACGTCAGATGCTTCGGAAAAATCATTGTTAAACTTCCATAGTTTTTAAAATATAAACGGGCCAAAACAGGATGTCGGAGTGACCGTGGGCGCTAGTCCCACTTAGGCTGGCGCATCTTCCATTGCTGATGGAATCTCGTCCCATCTTTGCCCCACCACGTCTCCACAACCGCAACCATCTCCACAACTATTCACTCACACCACCAAAAACGCTCTAGAAGTGTCCCACAGTGAAGTCCACTTGGATCATGGATGAATTGCCCGAGGAGTTGTTGCTACAGATATTCTTGAACTTGAAGGTTATTCGAAAGTTCGTCCCTCCTGCTAACGCAGGCAGCAGAGACGATGACCGAGAGCGAGAAAATCGGGATCGAATTAATGCGCTACTTGGTCTTTGCTCCATGTCGAAGAAGTATTATCGCATCTGCCAGCCGATTTTGTTCTCCGGGTTTATCGACTATGGCGACCATGCGACCACTCGTTTCATCTATGCGCTGCTCCACAAGCCTGACCTCACACGCAATGTAGAGTACATCGAGGCTTGGAAAAGGTCCAGTAGAACGTCACTGTGGGATCCTGAATTATCTCCAAATACTACAAAGACCCTCGAGACCCCAAAGGCCCCAAAGACCCGGTGGAACAACTTACAACATGCACGCTTGATTCACAAGGCATCCACGATTTGGCACCAGCCTTCGTACGATGTTGTCTCGACGTGGAAGGAATTACTCCACAGGTCTCCTGGTGATGCTGAGCGCGCCCTAATCATCGCCCTCACTCCGAATGTACAGCATCTAAGTCTTAGCGTATCTTTAGCTAGAAATAAACCGTCTATGCTGGATTTTGTTGGCCTTGGTAACCACCCGAGTGTACCTTGCATTCAGGATTTCACAAAGCTTGAGACTATCTGTGCTAAGGGTGATTTGAGTAGCTGGTTTGAGTCTGGCGTTGAAACACTTTCGAATCTCCCCAAACTCAACACTTTACGATTGCAAAGACACCATTGGTTGCAAACAAGATCTAAAATCGAGGCAGTCCTTTCGCTTATTAGCCAATGTCCGGATCTCAAAAACCTATACATTGATTTCCCAATGGAGCCCGAAATGAGCCCCACCCAATGTGCTGCTCGCTTGGAATCGATTCTCATTTCTCCGCCTCCTTTAGAAGAAATTTCTCTAAACAAAATTTCTCACTCTCCCAAAATGATGTGTCGTCTTATACAAGGACTCCGGCCTCTCAAGCGCGTATCCTTCAGCATTGACCGTTATCATGGCCGGGGGACTGAAAGGTTCCTCGCGCCTGTACTTATGGACACCTTTTTACCACATTGTCATTCTTTAGAACAACTTTGTGTCGACTTTCGACGCATGAACAAACATGAATATATCTTTTCCGGTGGACCTGTTGGAAGTCTCAGTGAATTTTACGCTATTAAGACTCTTGCGGCATGCTACCATTCTTTACTCGGGGATCCAGCGAACATGATCGGTCCAGCTTCTCCAACAAATGCCGCAGACATCGAAAAATATTGGGATTGCTATCGAGCCCCGTTTCGGTTGAGTGATGTACTACCGCGGAATCTGGAAAAGTTGATTCTCCTTCGTTCACAACCTCTCCCCGATAACGGCTCGCCGATACTCTGGGACCTAGCTGATGACTGTGGGCTGCTACCAACATTGCGGAAAGTCGTTGTCGAGCATGAAGCACCATCAGCTCTTGCAGCCAAATTTTTTGAGAATGGAGTTAGTTTCGTAGGAGACGCACTCGAAGTATCTCAGGCTCATTTCGTGTAGTGATAGACAAAAGGGTCACAACGCTGGGCCTTGATTTAACTGTTCTCTATTTCGCCTACGTACGCATTCACGTCTTGACACAACTGATTGTATACGGTATATTTGTCGTCGTCTCATACTCTTTGCCGCGTCTGTCGTAACGTATTTAGATTTGTTCCCACCAGCCGCACAATTTGCTTTAATTTTTAGGATATACTTAAATCGTCAGACACATATAGCATTTCCTTTCGGCCTACTCTTTAAAGTTCGGATACCTTCACGACGCGCTTCTTGAAATGATGATCTGCTGCCACTCTACCCTCCAATCAAATTGCCGTTCACAAGAAACGTTCGGCGTGCTCGTTTAGACCCCTACTGTCGTAGTCTTCTTGCAGGGCCCTTATGTTACGCAAATAAAGGTGCGGTGCTAACGCTTTCAATGTAACTTCTGATTTCAGAAGTCCACTCGGTTAGTCTGGAAGGATTGAAAGGGCTGACATTCCAAGCCTCAAACCAAGAGATGACTGGCATCCTCTAATTCTCGGTTCAATATATGTGTGGAAGTTTTTATATTTCTGGTTTCCCTATTCTGGTCCATATACTAAATCTTTCTCTCTAGCACTTACTATTTTCGTTGAATATCCTTCGCTCAATCAACTCTTTGACCTGGCATCATGTGCGATATTGAAGGCCCGAGCTTGAGCAATACTTTTGTTCCAATTCTTATCTAAAAGGGCTTGATATGGATAGAAGAGAAATCCAATTTTTATCAAGACTAATTAGTGGTTGCGTTTCTATGAGATCTGAGGTATTGTAGCCTAAATGAGCTTTTAAGTCAAAGGTTGTCACTTGTAGCAAGAGATGAGAGAAGGATCGTAGAATTATGTATCATTCGTCTGCCCATGGTAAAGTACATGATACACAAATATCACACAAGCTTTAGAACCTGAACAGCAATACCCCTCTCCTTTAACATTTCCACTGAGAATCTGGGATCGCTTCTCATCTTCACCTCTTTAACCGCCTTCACTGGTTCTCCCTCTACATCCTCAACATACCAGTTCCACAGTTTCCCTTCCTTGTGTTCCTTCACTTTCCATCCCTTTGGAAGTGGGCCTAATCTTGGGTCTTCAACTTGCGTCTGCTTCGTGTTTCCATTGAAAGACATGGGCCACCATTTTCCCGTTGGAGCGTCGTAAAGCGCCACTCCGCTCCATCCCTTTGGATACGGGCCCAACAGAGTTTCTCGGTCGTTGTCTCCGTCCACATACGCGAAGCCTACAACAGCCAATTCTTCCTGGTTACTTTGTGGGCGTAGAACAATCGGCCAGCGACTGCCCAAAATATGATATATCTCATCCCCGGATACAGAGTCGTCGGGTACGAGGGCGATGTAGCCTGCATTGGTGATAGCGAGCGATCGATGTGCAGTCTGGATTTTGAAGTCCTTGACAAAATGTGCTACACGTTTAGAGTCTAGCTCTTCAATTGTATCAGAAGAGAGGAGTTCTAGTGCATCGGGGAAGTTTTGGAAGTTAAGGAGTTCGCCGGCGGGTTTGTATCGTTCCGTAAATTCGTCAGCGAAGAAGGTGCGGCAGTATGCATCTAACTTCGTTCCCACTCCATGAGGATATGGCTCTTCTTGCAGGCTGGGCGGTGCGAGTTCTCGCAACGATTCTAGGATCTCTTCGTCGGACAAGTCGAAGTTAGGAAACGGCTTGATGTCAATGATTTTATCGATAGCGACGCCAGACGCTTCCAAGACGTTCGGTGCAATGTATCGCGCGTGAGCCGCCGGCTCCCCAGCACCAACAAGATCGAACCATCTTTTGCGCTGATTCGGAATCCGCCAGTCAGGTGCCCAGGTAGGTAGCTCACTATTGTCGGTACGATTGCAGCAAGAACTCAGTAGTTCCAAGTTATTCAGCTGGGATAAATGTTGTAGCGCAACATCTTTGTAGATATCCCCGACCGAAAGCGAATAGTCTGGTTTCAGAGTTACATTGTCGGTGGTGATGCCCATAAGGGCATACACCCGATCCCTTGGCTCACTACACTTACTAAAGCAGGTTCGCAGGGAGAGTGTCGCCATAGGCGACTGCGTAATGTTGTTCATCATGCCGTTAACGATTTCAATTCGAGGCTCCATTTCGATGTAGCGAGCGCGAAGTCCAAACTCACGTTTCCATCGTAAGAAAAACCCAGCAACATAGAAGCGGCGCCACAGCATGCTCTCGTGTCCCACCATGATCAAAGAGTTCGCGTTCCCAAGACGAACTTCCTGCCAGACCCAGAGGCGCTCGAACCAAGGGCGATTGAGGAGATTGCAGATGGCGTTAATTTGTTCGTCAGACCATGGGATCAATGTGTGTCGATCGACCCAATTCCCCGGATCATCAAGAGGCCGGAAGGTTTGTGTCTCGAGGTCCAAATCAATAGTCTCGGAGAGCTCGATGAGCGTTTTCATGGCCAGCACGCTATCGTCTGATGCAGCGCCAAGCCAAACGTTGACACGAGTTGCACGAAAGTAGATGTCGGACATTCGGGCTACCTGTGTACTTCTTTCTGCCATGTCACCCTGGTTGATACACAGTGCATCTATCCACATGACTCTTGGAATCTCGTAGTGGCGAAGGTAGATGAGCGCTTCAGCAAGATTCTTTGTCACTGTTATGACTTTGTTATCGACATAGATGGAGGTACGTTCGCTACCCGAGCCCCAGGTATAGGATAAACATTCGTAGAGAGGGAACGAGGGATCATGTTTGCCCTAATTTTAACATGAATTATTAGCACAGCTTTCATGAGAATAGATTTGACACAGCTGCCTCGAGTGCGCGATATTTCTGAAATGCCACCTGGATTGGATTACATCTGAAGAGGCTTCGGAACAGAACATGGAAGTTGTGCCCGGCCTTAACGTACCGCCATATCAATTTCTGTAAGCGTTACGCGAACTGTATCCTGCGGCAGACCCGGAAGTAATGTCAGCAGTCTGATAGAGCTTGCTTCGCCGATACCCAAGTACTGGTACTTGGGCGGCATCGACGTAGATCTGTGGAGCATAGTGTGAATGATCGGTCTCTATCCGGGATTGCTCAGTGGTTGCACAACACTAGAAGTGTGCGAAGTGGGGTGAAAGGGATTTGCGGGGTACTTAGCGCAAACTCATGTAGATGTAGAGCTTATAAGTGCAAGAGGGTACGCTATACTTCAAGGAGAGATGATGGCTGCTACCAATATTGTGGCTGTGGGGGCGATTTTGATTGCCTTTGATTGGTAAACTACCAGCACGCTAGGAAAGCGGGAACCTTTAGGCATAAGCATTATCAGGTCACTTTTACCTCTGCTTCACTAATGTTATCTTCTAATGTCACGCATCTTCTCACCGGTTCAGCCTCACTTCCGATTAGGACGTTCAAGGTCGAAATCCGGGTTTCTTGCGCAGTGTTTCTTGCGCAGTGTTTGAAGCTCTAAAACCTTAGATGTTGGTCACGTGGACTCTCAGGCTTTGCAAAAGATTCGCTACTCTAATCTACTAGGAAAATAACCGAACTGTCTCGTATATCTTGACTCATTCTAATCAGCGCATTCTATAGTCGTGCTTTCACGCCCTTCAAATCTGCAACAACATCGTTATACCTCTCGTAGCAATCCGCTTCCGCATCAAAGTTGAGTAACCAGGCCTCTCTAGTCAGATGGATTTCCTCAGGTTTCTCTTTGATGGCATCCCAGTTGGCTTTATGCCATTTCTCTCTCGTTTTAACTCCCATTGCTTGCGCTTTGTGAACTCTTTCGTATCGAATCTTTTCAAAAGCGTTCACTGCAAGTGTCACATTACTCCTCCCAGCCAATTCCAAGCACGCCGCTAAAACCACTCCGTCCTCGATTGACTGACTTGCCCCTTGAATCGATGTTGGAAGAAAAGGATGTGCGGCGTCTCCGATCAGTGCGATTCTCGACTTGGGCGAAATGAATGTTGGTAGAGGATCTCGGAAGACCAGTTTATGATCGATTAGACGGCCTGTCTTTGGTGTTGACTTGACAATTTCCCTCACGATGGGCGCCCATCCTTCGACATACTTGAGACACTCTTCCACCTTGCCGGGAAACTGCCAACTTTCCTCTATGTTTCCATCGTCAATGTGCGTGAATACCCAGTTAAACTCCTTGCCCCCTTTCAGCGAGGATGCGAGGAAATGAAGATCTGGGCCAAGCCATCCGGAGTGCGTATCCCCATTTACTACCAAATGTTTCAACATCTCATTCTTAGCAATGACATCTCCCGGAAACCAAGCGCGATACACAGCATATCCACTGGATTTTGGACGATCATCAAACCCCAAAACGATTTTTCTCCCGCGAGACCGGACTCCTTCAGCAGCAATCACGACGTCAGCTGTCATATACTGTCCGTTGACCACGACGCCCGCTTTCTCTTCGTCCTCGAAGTAATCTGTGACCCTCTGTCCAAGTTGAATATTGATGCCCCGGTCCCTGGCATGTTGGTAGATGATGCTGTACAGTTCGCCTCGATGTCCATTGATTCTTGGGCCCCATTTCTTCTCCTCCGCGAACGACTGCCGTGTGACAAATTCTCCTTTCCAATGATACAGATCCAACCACGACGTCTGACGTGCAACCTTTTGCATGGCTTCAATGACACCAGGCCATCGCTCGAAGTTCCTCGCTCCATTAGGGTCAAAGCTGATAATGTCACCAAATCGTGTGATTTCTTCGATGGCTTCGGATTTCTCGAGAAGGACGACGGAGTGTCCCTTGCGGTCGCATTCGATAGCTGCAGAGATGCCCGCAAAGCCTGCTCCCACGATGATGACTTTGATGCCCGAGGCCGGGCTGCGGGGGAAGTCTGCCATGGTGGGTGGTGTGCGAGTTGGTGTCGTGTTCGTGCGTTTCTGCGGCGTGGTTTCAAAGGATTCGGGTGTGTACGACGTGGTAAGCGACATATGTCGTCCTTTTATTGACTGGCGGCTAAATGTCGACATGCCCCACATCAAAAACAACCCCACAACCAGATGCCTTTTCGAATATTTAATGTTCATCATTGTTGTATATTGCAAGGTCACGCTACAATTCTGAAATAGGAGATGCCGGCATGTTAAAAAATTAGAATAATTAAGTGTTTGAAATCAACTATTGGAACCAAGAGAGATTCTCTTCATCTTGGACTTCAATCTTGCATGCACTGTGATTGGCCGATGGTCAACGGCCTCTCCTCGTCATGTCTGCCTCCCAATTAGCTATCATAGATCCTTTGTGCCTTAGAGGTACTTTTCTATGAGATTTGATGGAGCCAAAGCAACATCTAAGTTCTCGAGCGCCAAAAAGATATCTACCTCGTCTCCACTTTTATTGAACGGCAACTTCTTCGTAGCAATCATGTCCCGCGCGTAACGCCGATAAATCCGCGGCCGCAGCATCGCTGCATACTCCAGAGGTGTGACAGATTCGCATAGTGACTCACATGGTGATCTCCTAGGTTCTCTTCATACCCCTTGAGATGTGGATCAGCTCCTCTTTCAACAGTGTCCTGAATTTCGCACATGTCTGTCCTCTCCCTGATATGAAGTACACGCGACATCATAGTGAATATGGATGCACCCCACACCATGCCTCGAGTACTAATGCTTCAAGGGCTCAGCATCATGCGCCATTTCAGTAGCCATATGAAAACTATTTCAACCGTTTGAATGAATCTTCCCGAGTTGGACGCCAGCTTGCTCAAGCATATCAATAGCTTTTGCTGCGGCTTCGCAACTTCTTATTGCGTTCCACGCGGCCGAGAACTGTCCCTTATGGTCGTCAACTACGTAAAAATTGACGTAGGATTTAGACAGCAAATGGTGAAAATAGTGTGTAGTGGTTTCTGTTATTTAGCTCTCCCTAGAGTCTAAGTACAGTCATGATCTTCTCCGCCATAAAATCATGCACATAGGCTCCAGGTTTAACAAACAATTAAAGAATATGAAGCCAAATTGCCGTGTTGGGTGCAAATTACGTAAAAAGGGAGATAATAGGAGCTGCGACCCTTCGCAGTAAGCGTAGAGGCGGCGAAATTAGTCTCAATTGATCTCCCAATGGCGCAACCGGAAGTGGCCAATAGTAAGGAAGTACAGCTAATATAGTAGTAACATCAACATGAGATATGACTTTAATAATAATCATATGTGTTGAGGAGCTGAGTGAGCCATATCAAATCGGCTTCAGCTTCTCAAAGCTGGACAAGCAACATGGCCGAGTTCATACGATCACACCAAGCAAACCGAAACCGGGAGCTAGACCGATTTGGCTCTTTCCCGACCCTCTTAACACATTTTTGTTGCATTTCGATCATGATGTTGAATACGTTTTGAAACGCGGATTCAAGCACATCAAGATATTAACAGACGAGAGTTATATTAGACAAAGATTGTAAAGACATATTTGTCCGGCTATTAGAATATATTTATATGCGACCTGTACGTTAATGTGTTCGTCGTAACCTGCGGCTACAAATATGACATCTACCCCAAATACAATACATACGCCTAGTGTGATAACAGATTTCCTAGAAAGGGGCGTAAATATTTCATACTATTGTAGTGAGCTCTCGAACAAGTTATAGGTCTGTTCTTTTGTCCATAAAAATCGGGTAAGAAAGCCATTCATCTCTCCCATCTACTCACACCATCTCATTCCTTTGCCTCCTCTTACTCCACCGAATCGTCACTCTTCTCGTCTTACCCCATAATCTGAATTTCTTATGACTCAAATCAGATCCCGCTCTCAGCACAATCTTATCTCCGATTACCACGGCACTCATGCTCCTCTTCCTACTTCTTACGACTTGAATAATCTCTGGATCCTCGGCAGCACCAACGATATCCTGGAATTTCTTGTCTGGCATAACGTCGTCGTATATGTAAGAGTACACGCCAAGGAGCACAGTCAGGAATGTGAAGAGGTTTGCAAGACCATACGGGAGGAAGAGGCCATAGGTCTTGTAGCCGTAGCGATTTACATCGTCTATGTGACGAACGGGAACTAGGGCGTTGAAGCTATTGCGGGTTATTGTAGTTCAAATAGGGCTTGAAGGCAAGGCAGGAGAGATATGAGAAGATATACTTACGTCAGGAGTGGGTTATACATCAAGCTGACCGTTGTATTAAAGCTCAACTCCTCAATCATCACAGCCAACGTCCTATTCCTCGCCAATGCCTTATCCTGCAATCTTTGATCCGACAACGAGTAATTATTCTTCGCGTACAATTGATATTCCTCATCAAACCCAAAGAAGGCGTCGAGATCCAAGCTACCTAGAAGGCTAGTTCGTTGGAGTTGAGAATCAATGATGGCGAATTGTGAGGAATTGGAATCATTTGATTTCTGGCCCCACGCAAACTTGCCTACAAGTTGGTCCACGATTACCCACATGAAAGCTGCGTATGAATGTTGTGCCATGTTGGAGGCAACGTCTGATTTGTCCTGTGGAAAGGGTACTTCCTCGTTGATTGTATACGACCCGGTTATGTTTTGGAAGCCATGATCTTGCCCGACCGACAGATCATAGGAAGCATTGCATAGGCGGCAGACTTGGTAATATCTCTGGTTCACCGTTGATCCATTATAGATGATAGTGGGCCTCAGGAAAGTCATCCAGAGCTCGTTTGTAGCGTTGACGGGAGATTGTTGCCGGGGATTGATAACCGGAAACAGGTCACCGGTCGAATCGTAGGTAGGGACGAAAGCGTAGTATGCACTGTCGGTTTGGATGCTGGACCCAGACTTTACAGCCATATCTTCTTGGAGAAAACGGTTTATGATGACAGTCTCGGACATATTTGCATCCTGGCACTTTATGATCGGCGCGAAGAAAGTGACAGAGGACGTGGAAGTATTGTAGGGCGACATGACAGGTAGAATTTCTCCGAGGGATGCCGTTGCTGTTGCAATCCGGTTAAGAACTGTGCGAGGCCCTGTAAATATACGGCTCGCATCATCTAGGAATTGTGTAGTCCCACGACGTATCGGAGGCGAGTACGCAAATTTGTGGCCAAGCCTGCTATCCGATATAGCTGGGTAAGGCATCATTTCGATGCTTTCTACGGTATTTGTGCTAGGATAGATAAAAAGAGTAGCGGGAGTGAAGAATGGTGGCAATAGAAGGCTCCTATTTTGACTGAGCATGTGATAAAACAAGAGGCGGATGTACGTACCACGCCAGTAAAGCAATCACCGAACCTACTCGCAATTTACGCAGCAACTCAAGGTTAAGTAGCGAAAAGACAGACGTGTCAGCGCCAAAGGCAGCATTAAGGCCCCCTACAGTCATCTCGGTCCTGCTCACGGTTCTCCACAGCCATTGGGTATAGCTAGTCCAAGTGCTTGCGGCGAGACATATTTGGGCCAGAAACGAGAACGCTGTACCGAATCTTTGACTGTGTTAGCAAGACAATACTGAGCACAAGGATGAGAATCTGGTTACCTGATGTTTTGCTCCTGGCTCGAGGAATTTCCCACAAGTCTGCCACTGAGCTTCGGATAGAAAATGCAATGTGCAAGGCTCATAGCTAACCCAACGATGAAAAACACTACCATGAGGAGGGGGGACTTCCATCGTGGAATACGACGTTTTCTCCAGCTCTGCTGAGGTACCTTGGCCGAAAGTTGAGCGAAGTTTCCGAAAGGGCCGGTAGAACGAGGTGCGGGCAGAATGGTTGGTGATCCAGAACTGCTAGATGTGGCGCAAATGGAGATGCTATCTTTCTCGTCCCCTTCGACCTCCTTCTGCTTCACTACTACGATCTCAAGGTTTTTGCAATTTGCATCTGTCGGTGGTTGTAACGACATATTGTCAGTGAGATATTGTGGTACACCGGAGCAACGAAGATTGATCGGTTAATCGATTAGGTTGAATTCGGTCCTTGTCTTGGCACGAAATACTGAGAGGATGATTGAGGAGATGTTGGACCAGAGTTCTAGTCTGCTCACTTGTATATGATGAAGTGTAACAAGACCTGTTTAGTCTCGATTCAGAGTTCCGAGTGAGGAATCGCCGTAAGAGCGATGGAATATGAGTTCATTATGATGAATAGATAGAAGGGAAAATATCAGTTGTGTAGCTTGTGATATATGTATGCCACTGACAAGGCTGAATTCTCCTATCGTTTGTTTGAGCGGTATCATTGCATTTCTGAATTCGTATAGCATATATTATGGTGTGATCAAGAGGGTTGTGTCCCAAGAGGCTAAGATCCGAGCTAACGTGCCTGATTTACGCCACTATCACATATCTATAAAAGTGTAATTCCATGGCCCCCTCCAACTCCCAGCACACTCGAGAAGCTATATTCCAGTTATCTCCTATCCGCGAGGAAGAGTTGGGAGCTGTTATGAGCTAGAAAAGGAGTGGCGAATAAAGTATTGTGATTGGATCGACACATCGTTCTGTGTCTGATCTCTCTAGAGGGGTGAATTGTAGCATCTCATGATGCAAGCGACGGCGGGATAGATATGCAGGGGTACATCGCTAGCGGGATGCACTCCGCCACCGCCACAATGAAACAAACGCCTGAAACATCAAAATGACAACTACGTTGTGGAGGGGCTGAGCACAGGCAGATGAACAGGTATGGCCTTCCAACGTGATTTACCACGAATCAACAGCGTTGGGCCGAGGGCGTGGGAGAAAACAAATCTTGGCCACTACTTCACGTTGCGACACTGCATATCCGGATCGGCTGGCACTGGATATCAAGGTCAGGCGCAGATAAGTGGATGGATGGTTAAACTCGAGGATACGACGTTGAATTTTGATTAATTATCCACAAGATGTTACTATCATCATTTCAGGCAGCAGCCATCGTGCTGGTACTAGGTGGAAAAGATACTGAGAAAGCAAGGAGGAATGGTACTACGTAGCGGTAGAAAGATGGTCTAGACCTTGTTTTCAAGTGAGGCGGAAAAGCGGGGTATTTGCCTATCGCCCATCTATTCGCCGGTCTCAAATACATTTGGCAGACGGACAAAAGTTGAGGAACTTCTCTAGCATGAACCTCTCGATCTGGCCCCCAAGCTACTTGCGCAGATGAATTCGTGATAAAGGTCGAGCTAAGATGCAACCTCTAGGCAGAAGCTTCACGCGCAAGTCCACTGAAACAAGAGTGATCATACCGATACTCTCCAAACTTTACTAAGAATGCCTATAGACAATTTCACTGCGAGGCAGAATGCGTGTCCCGTGCCCGTCATCCCCACTCTGCATTGCCGTTTGCGAACGCTGTGCTTCGCTCTATCCGGGACATGGTGTACGCGCACCTCCTCGAGCTACGCGACAATACATTGGCGATAAGCGTCATCTCATTGCAGACCATATGTGGATGGACGTAGCTTAGGGAGAGAGAAAAAAGAGTCCAACACTGGGCCTGAATAGTTCCTCGCGATCAAACTCGTCAGTCAAGATATTGCCCCAGAATCGGCCCAGCCCTTCTGAACAGAAACATATTTGAGCTACAAACTCACAAAATATGTGAGCAGACTGTCACTATCTTGGAACGAGAACAGGAATTTCAACCCCTGTTTTAGGACACTACTTCAGTCATCTATCAATTGGGAGTTGCCACACGAGCTTCATCACGAGCAGTTTGGGATACCCTAGTGCTGGATTTAGTATGTCTACAAATGTTCCCATTTCCCTCTTCGCATATTCTGTATGAGGAATTATATGCTAACCAATTCCAGAATTATATTCGAGTAGTTACGAGACTGTATCAGATCCTACGAAGCGAGATATATAGATGCTGACAGCTTTGAGTTTGAAGCGAGAGAAATACCGCGCACCTATTCCCCCTACCCCTTCGTTGTGCAACAATTTACTAGAGGATGCGTTCGCAATGTGCGAGGCTATTAGCATCCGCTTCATCTAGCCTATCAAGTAACACGCCATGAACTCGGAATTCCGGTACAAGTTCGCGAGACACATAATCTAACGATTTCAAGACACCTTGGGAAAATATCCAGTTGATTTGTAAGCAAGGCGGGTATTGTACATCACGACATACTACTCGGCCAATACCAATGTGGTTCTAACGGTCTTAGCGAATCAATACTCGCCTCCTTTTGCTTTCACAAGTCAAACCATACCTTACTTTCGGTAGAAGCCCGCGCAGTAGTAGTCCCAATCTAGTGTTCCGAAGCTCTTCACGGCATCCCCAAATCGACATGGAGACATCCTTCAGGTTTGTGTATTTCAAAGCGAGGAGTCAATTTACTTCCGCATTTTAAATGAGAATCCAGTAGTCCACATATCATAAGGTCAAGGTAGCGCTCTCTTACGATTAATCAATTGGACTGTGCCGACGCACTCAACTCCCACAAGGAATCCAGACAGACTATCAGTACCATCACCATGTCCGCCAAACCCCTCTCCCAACCCTACCCCACCGGGACGCCGCTCCCCACCACCTCTACCCTTCCAACGCTCTTCACTCCCCTCAAAATCCGCTCCCTCACCCTCCCTAACCGCATCATTGTCGCTCCGATGGGGATGTACAGCGCACCCCACAACGGCCACCTGAGCCCCTTCCACCTCCCCCACGTCACCCAATTCGCCCTCCGCGGCGCAGCCCTGACGATCATGGAAGCTACTGCCGTGCTCGCCGCCGGCCGCACCTCACCGCTCGACGCAGGTCTGTACCTCGACAGCCACATTGCCGGGATGAAGGAGGTCGTGGACGCGGTGCATGCGCTGGGCCAGAAGATCGGGATTCAGTTGAACCATGCGGGACGCAAGGCGAGCGGGATGCCGTTGGAGAGAGGCATGGATGCGAGGATTGCAAACAAGGAGGAAGGCGGGTGGCCGGAAGAAGTAGTGGGCGCGAGCAAGTTAAGGTGGCAAGAGGGATATGTGGAGCCGAGGGAGATGGAGGAGGGCGATTTCGAGGAGGTAGTTACGGGATTTGTGAGGGCAGCGGAGCGAGCGGTGGAGGCAGGATTTGGTAAGTGGTACTCTCACAACGAGCTCTCTTGATAATATCCTCAGGGGTACGTTCTGCTGTGTCAAATATACTGACTTGCATCTCCCCAGACGTCATCGAAATCCACGCCGCACACGGCTACCTCCTCTCCTCCTTCCTCTCCCCCTCATCCAACACACGTCCCGACAAGTACGGCGGCTCGTTCGCCAACCGCACCCGTCTCCTCCTGCGCATCATAACCTCCCTCCGCTCCGCCATTCCCGCTACTATGCCCCTCTTCGTCCGCATCAGTGCCACAGACTGGATGACGCACACCCCCTCAGCCCCCCAATGGACGCTCACTGACTCGATAAACCTCGCGCACGAGCTAGACGGCCTCGGCGTCGACCTCCTCGACGTCTCGTCCGGCAGCAACAATCTCCTCCAGCAGATCCCCCCGCACGCAGAATACCAAATCGACCTCGCATCCAGCATCCGGTCTTCCCTCCGGGGCGCAGGCAAGACCATGCTCGTTGGAGCCGTCGGCCGCATCGACAACGCGCTCATCGCGCGGGACACTGTGCAGCTGAATGCCGCTGGGGACGCAAAAGCCGATGCGGCGCTGGTGGGACGCCAGTTCTTGCGGGACCCGAGTTTCGTGCTGAATGTAGCGGAGGCTCTGGGGGTCGAAGTGCAGTGGCCGAGTCAGTACTGGCGTGCTGCGCCGCTAGTGGGGAAGGTGAGTGAGAGGGATGCGAAGCGGGTTTACTGATATGTGGAGCTTGAATACTAGACCTAAGGTGTGTTTAGATGGAGCATACTTGGCGCTATGTTTTCAGGGATATAAAGTACCGGATCCCTTTTGGGGAGTCTCGGGTACTACTTAGATGAGGGAGAAGCATCCGATTACATTGAATTACCTCTCATTACCCTCCAGTCTTCAAAAGACGTTGACTAAATAACTATCCCAAGTACCGTCTCCTATCAAGACTATGATGATCGTAAAGCGTATCACCTACCATCTATTTCCAACACGGAGGGACGAGAAAGCAATAATTCAACCCCAAAATCCGATTACAAGTAACACCTGAAAATCCATCCATCATATAACAGACCCTCAATATGTCACCCACGCAGATCAGACACATCACGTGACCTTGAAATTCATCCCATACAGCTTGAGTTCTCAATACAAGCCTCATGCCAAGTTAACCTTAATCCAACTGCATATACCTGAGTATCTAATATATTTACTTCGCTCACACCGCCTCTTGGATGAAAGCGCGCTGACACATGACACTCGCAGACCAGCCTTCTTCACGCTTCACCCACCGCCCAAGTTGTGTGGCATCTACTACCTACGAGCTATAATCCGTTCCGCCGTCCCCACCGCCCCACGCATGCGGACGTTTCCGCCCACATCCACATTCCACGCGTGTCTGCACTTTGGTGACTGGATGGAAAGCACTTCAGGCTTCATTTCGCGCATGAAGTACGAAACGTGCCTGTCTGTGGACTTTATCCTACGGTTATCTAAAGTCCAATGCTGCTCATACGCCGATATGGAATTACTCTTTGAGCTGGGGGTCTCGGGCGCCGACGCTATGCATCGATCTCACATGGACGACCATTCGACGCACGACTGACATTTTAAATCTTTTACATTCAGTGTTGAGCTCTAACTACTTGGATCGTCCGTGTTAATCCACATCTGTTAAATCTCTCTTCGCGTGCGATTCCGTGTCCTGTCTACCACTTCCCGCCCTTCCCCTTCTTCTTCTTGGCACCTTTCACACCGCCAGCCGTCTTGACCTCAGTGGCCGGCGCCTTCTCCTCCGCCACGGCGCCACCCTGTGTAAGCCCTTCGGCCTTCTTCTTGCCCTTCTTCCCCTTGGGTCGATAATACGTGCGATCACGCATCGGCAGCCAGCGTTCGAGGTCCATTTTCTTGTTCGGGTCAAAGTCTTTGGGCATCCTACTCTTCCGTATCCGCTTCGCTTTGACGGGGGCCTTGGATTCCGCTGCGCGCTTTCGGGCTACTTCCGACTGGATGTTCGCGGAGGTCGGTGTTACTGACGGGACACCTGCGTCTTCGAGGGCCGCGGCGTCGGTATCCTGGACTAGGCGCTCTACCTGTGGGAGCGAGTCTACGAGCTCCGAGGGGAGTTCGGTCGGGTTGGTGAGCGAGTATGCAGCTACGAGACCTGCGATTGCGGCTCGGTCTGTCTTGTCTTGCGCGTAGAGCGATCCGAAGATTTCCCCTGCAGCTGTGAGGCTCTCATTATTTTGGCTCTCGAGCAGAGCTGTTCCTGCCGCGGTCATCAAAGCCTTGGAAGGCGTGTTTGTTTCCGACTTGTGAGGTTTCCGCCAGTACTCTGCCGCTTTGGCGAGCTCGTTCTTCGAAGCACTATGTCGGCCCTGATGAGCGTAGAGGGATACAAGGGCAGCAACAAGTCCCGGCGCAAAACGGACATCAAGATCGGATCCTGAGCCGGATTGTTCGAGGCGCCGGAAGAACGATTCCAGGAGGTGGGTTGCTGCAGCGTGGTTATTCGTCAACACATATAGGTTCATGATGGTAAGAAGAAGGCCAACATCGTTGGGCCGTTTTTCTAGGAGAGGAAGAACTTCTTTCAATGCTGCCTTTTCCGTTACCGCGTTTCTAGCGTGCGCCGCAGCGTTCAGCACAGCGGCCGTGTTCACAGTCGGTGAAGTGGTCGGGGCTGGGGCTGCGGATATGAGCTTTCCGGTGGACGAGGTTACGCCAGCAAATTTGTGAGCGAGTAAAGATACTGCATATTCGTCCTGGCGTATGATGACGGACTGGAAGGAGAAGTGTTGATCCGTTTTCGGTGGCTTAGGTGAAGCGTGGAAAAGTCGGTGGGACAGATACGGGTTTGTGTGCTCTTTTGAGGCAGCAATGTTGTTTACTTGGGCGAGATAGCGAGTGGAGAGTTCCTTTATGCTACTGAATGTTAGTACTGAGATGTATGCACTGAGCGAGGGAATGACAAACTCGCTGAATGGGATGGTTGTGGATAGCTCCTCTGCTTCGTCGATTCGGCCTAACTGTGTGAGAACATAGACTTGCTGGACGGTGATGGGCAAGATTTCGGCTTGCTTTTCTGCGTCGGAGAGCTCGCTAAGTGCATTGCAGAGAGCTACTGATGTTAGCTGAGGCGTCGTTCGGGGTGGAGTAACTTGCCCTTCGCCCTCTTCAGGCAGTATTCGCCCTGCGCCAAGTCTCCCCTCGACACACTGCCGCAAGCCGCATTGTATGCCGTCTCGAAAACCTCAAGATCCTCTCTTGTTGCCTTCTTCTTCTGCGCGAGATGGCCCTGACCAGACCATTCTAGCTGTGCATCCACCGCGCCGGAGTTGATCCTCAGATCATATTCCTCGTCCTGAACCACATCCTTAGAGATCTGTTTGTACACGGTCGCGGCCTGGGCGAAGTCCTCGGATCGATATGCCTAGGGGTTGTTTATTAGCTACGCTGTCCTCTTTGAATAGATTCTCGTAGGCAGACGTACAGCCTGCGCTAGGACATGTTTCATTCCACGGCTCGACTCATCAGCGCCGGCGACTTGGACGGCCTTTGTAGCATTGCCTGACCGGTACAGCGCATACGCATATTCGAAGCGTGCCTTCTCTTGCAGTGCGGGGACGTCCTCAAACACCTTCACGGCATCCTCGTACCGCTCCAGCTTCAGAAGAGCTACAGCCTTCACATGGTGGGCGTCTAGATCGGCTTTTGACTTCTTGATGGCGGCATTGGCGGCTTTGAGGACATCGTCGTGGTCGTCGAGTGACGTCTGGGCGAGGAGGGCTGAGAGGGATTTCGCGGTGGCCATGGCTGGGTCGTGTCTATCTCGGGTCCATCGGGGGATTACGCGTGCGATGGTCCAGCTGAAGGGTAGCGAGTGAGGCAATGCTGGAGTGTCTGGCGGGGTTGATGGCGGGGAGATGAAGTGAAGGTGGGCGCATTCGCTAAACTTTCGTGATGTTCCGAATGGCCCGTGCGTCAGACAACAGGTCGGAATTCGTCCTATGTTCAGAGCCTCAAGGAAAAGTTTGGAGAGTATGCTAATCACTGTGGGAACGCAAAAAGTGCTTTCTGGTCCCGAGTCTACATTTCAATATGATCTATATGCAGCACACTATCTATCCAGGAAGACTCGGGCATTAGGTGCTGTTACACGATTCAATTGAGAGCCCCACTCTCATGCCGTTGTACATTTATATGCTCCCTTCCGGTATGCTACCCCAGATGCGCCCAGGTATATAACGCCTCAAAGATTCCCCAACGCCATCGCTATGCAGGTAATCAAACATCGACAAACTCGTCCTCGTCTGACTCGTCTCCGCCGTCACCCGTCGAGGCTGCTGGAGTGGTGCCATTCGTGGGTGTAGGGGCAGCAGATGACTCCACCTTGATTCGCTTCGCGTCAGGAAGAGCCATGGCTGTCGACGCAGAGCCCACGACGTCTTCAAACTCGTCCTCGTCGTCTTCCTCGTCATCTTCGTCCTCTTCTTCCTTGCGTCGCCGTTCCTCCTCCAAGGCTGCGAAGACAGCATCCAGACCAGGGTCTTTATCCGTCTTGTCTCCCATCGACTCCGTCTTGATGGCAGTCGTATCAACCCCATTCGTGATAGACCTTGATTTCTGCGCCGTGGCTTCCTTATCTGCGACGACAGTCGACTTGGTATGCCAGTCGGGAAGCTGGTTTTGCAGGGCAATTTTGGCTTGCTTTTCCTGTTCGGCGGCCCGGGCGGCTTGGTTGTACTCCGAGTCGGTTGCAATAGATACCTCGATCTTCTCGGGTGCAGTGTTGACTCCTTTTACAGTGGTTGGGCGCGCATTACCCACCAGGACGGCTTCGTGCTTGGCAGCAGGGTTGATGTCCTTGTCGCGAGGCAGTTCGATGGCACCGTCGAGGGCGTCCTTGCCTTCAATTGAGGGGATGGTCACGCCGTCGATCTGCTGCATTAGCTTTAGGAGCGGCCCAAACAGCCTATTAAACTTTGCTGGGGTGTCGTCGTTTTCAATCTCTGCCTCCCCAGTTGCATTTATAGACTTTAGCGGGTGCTCGCACGTTCGACACAGGAATCCGCTATCCTCGGGGCTCGCATACATGTCCACATGGTCCAAGACCTCCATAGCCGTCCATTGCGCTTTGCACTGGGGGCAGTGAAACTCGGCCTTTTCTGTCGTCGGCTTCGCATCGCGCTTGATGCGCTCGTCTATTATGTGGATTTTGTACTTGGTGGCGTCAATGGCGCGGCGGTAGTCGATGTAAAAGTATTCGCGGTTGATGGCCTTCATGGCGCCGTCCCGGACCTCCTGGCGCGTGTACACGGACAGCAGCCCCGACTCCTTGAGTTTTCCGCAGAGCTTCCCGGCGCCCTTCTGGTTCTTGCCGGCGTCGAGCACAATGACCAGGTCCGGCAGCGACAGGGCGCCGTGGAAGACCAGCGCATCGATGACGACGATGTGCTCCGTCTCGTAGAACATGCGCACCGCCGTCTTGACAAAGACCTTTGCGAGCTCGAGCGGATCCATGGCGGGCGGCGACCAGCGGACAGAGCAGCCTGCGCAGGCGGGCGAGGTTGAGAGGAGAGCTCACGGATGCGCTGGGGGGTGAGTGCGGCGGAGTGGCGAGAGAGAGGGTGGGTGGTGAGCTGGGGTGAGTGGCGAGCTGAGACGGGAGGTTGAGGCTCTGCGGGGGTCCATTGTTCCTGCCGCGCCAAGCCTGAGCTTGAGAAAATCGCATTCATCCCCGCGTTGACCTGCCCCAGCCATCCATCCACCTTTCCCAATTCCGCTCCTCTATGCCCTCTCGCCCAACACAATGGGCCAGGATTCTGAACCTTCGCGGGCTGCGGCAGCTTCCGACTCCGCAATGGCGGCCAACACCGCCGCCCGTGGCATCGATTCACCGCCGCGCGACCGCAAGCGCAAGTTCGACGACCGCGACGAGCCGCGCCGAAACTCGCGGGGACGGGGACGGGGAGGCCGAGGGGGCAAGCAGCTCCAGCACGGTAGCCATCCTTTTAAGAAGAAGGGTCTGGGGCGTAACGAGCACTTGTATGTGTCCCTCCGCCCGCCAATGCGCCTCTCTAACTAAGCAAGTCGTGAGGGAACAGACAGGCGCGGCCGCAATGAGGCCCAGCAGGTGAAGAACAAACGGAAGGAGGACAAGGGTGAAACTGCGTCCGCCCTGCCGTCGGCATTTCCCAAAGACGAGATCGAGGCCGAGGGCCGCCGTCCCAAGCGCAAAGTCGCCGTGATGCTGGGCTACTCCGGGACCGGCTACAAGGGCATGCAGATCGACAACAAGCAGAAGACCATCGAGGGCGATCTGTTCAACGCCTTCGTTGCCGCCGGCGCTATCTCCAAGGCAAACGCCGATGACCCTAAGAAGTCGTCTCTCGTCCGCTGTGCCCGCACCGACAAGGGCGTCCACGCGGCAGGGAACGTCATTTCCCTGAAACTGATCATCGAGGACGACGACATTGTCGACAAGATCAACAGCCATCTCTCTCCTCAGATCAGGATATGGGGTCTCCAGCGGACCACGGGCTCCTTCAGCTGCTACCAGGCATGCGACTCGCGGTGGTATGAGTATCTGATTCCAACACACTCTTTCCTCCCACCGCATCCGTCAAGTTTCTTGGGGAAGAAGCTCGAGGAGTACGCAGAGCTGAAGGGTGATCAAGACGGGTACCGCAAGCGGCAGGCAGAGGTCGCACATTTCTGGCCTCATGTCGAAGAAAAGCACATCAAACCACTATTAGAGACACTAGACGACTCAATACGGCATCTTGTAGAGGAAGCGTTATATACTATGGATGCGACTAATTCTGGAGAACCCGACGCGGCTATTGAGGCAGCCGACCATCTAGAAGCCAAAAACGAGCCAGGGGAGCCTACGACCGAAGAAGTCAAAGAAACCATTGACGGCATCCAGAAGCGGGATCCAGGCCTCATCATGAATGACGAAACCGACGGCTCCGTTGCCCTTCCCGAGTCCATCGTCAACAAAGCTGCCCTCGAAACCGCTATCAGAACACTCAAGAAGGTCTACATGGACGCCAAAAAGGCATACCGTATATCCCCTGAGCGACAAGCCCGTGTTCAAGCCGCTCTAGACAACTATCTTGGTACGAGAAGGTACCACAACTACACCGTTCAAAAGAAGTTCTCCGATAAATCCGCCCAGAGATTCATCAAGTCCTTCAAAGTTGCCGAAAAACCCATTATCATCAACGACACAGAATGGCTGAGCTTGAAAGTCCATGGCCAAAGCTTCATGATGCACCAGATCCGCAAAATGGTTGGCATGGCTGCACTCACTGTGAGGTGCGGCACCAACCCCAACATCATGCTCGATTCGTTCGGAAACAACATTGTCCGGATCCCAAAGGCGCCAGGCCTCGGGCTGCTGCTCGAGCGCCCAGTGTTCGAGTCGTACAACGATAAACAGGCAGCACAGCACGACAGGGATCCCATCGATTTCAACAAGTTTGAGAAGGAAATCGCCGACTTTAAGGAGCGCGAAATTTATCAGCGCATCTTCAGAGAAGAGTCTCAGGGGAACCAGTGAGTCGAACATGGCAGTGCCCCTTGAGGTTTTACTAATTACGAACAGATTCAACACATTCTTCACCCACTTGGACAACTACAGGGACCCAACATTTTTATATCTCACCTCTGGCGGTCTCGAGGCCACAACAAAGAAATTGGACAGCAAGGCCATGCAAGCGAATTGGGAAGACTCCGAGGACGAGAATGCTTCTGGGGGCGAGGGTTGAATGGTGGATAGGTTCTAATGAACTAGATAACCTCAATTTTTATCCCCCATTTCTGTAGCTGATGCTTTATGGCTCCAACTACAACTCTTCTATTCCTACATTTTCATCTACCGTTAGCTGACATTTGATGGCATCTATTTTGTATGGGTAGGAGGTCTTACTACTTGAACCCCCAGCCTACCAACTGCCTACCATCCATCGCCGTTCACCAGGGCTTACCATGACTTTGCGTCCATGTCTCTCTAATAAAAATAGTAGGATAATGCAGAGTTGCATAAATATTCGTTCCTTGCTGCTCAGTTGTAGTCAAGGTCCGAAAAGCCGCACCGAATTACTGCATAACCTCAACCCCAATAATGCTATGGTGTCAGGCGTAAGTAGTGTACCATGGTTGGTGCGTACAGAGACAGGATTACGGGGACGCTAGAACCGTTGTCGAGTACCTCGTGTCAATTAACAAGCTTTATGCTGCTGCTGATTTCTTGCAATCTTACCTTCTGTTTTGGATGAAACGAGGGGGTAGGGTTTTTAGATGCTGTCGACCGTGTACACCCTTTGCGCCTGATACCCGCGACTGTCACGAACAGGAGCTGAAGCAGCGCAGAAGGAAGACGATTTATCATCGGCCTTTTCTTTTGCTTGCCTGTTTGGGGGCCGGGAGAAGGGGAGGGCGGGGGGTGGGGGAGGGTTTCCTCAGAGGAGAGCACTGAGGAAAGTAGCCGCGATAGGTGAACAGCGGTCATGGGCGAGCGCGTGAGCTGGCCAATCACTAGTCAGGGCTCTCAGGCGGTCTTCTGGGCTCAAATCAGCTCTGCTTGCGGCTCACACGGAGTTCAAAGTCAGCCTTCGCTTCAAGCCCGTTGATGCTCGCTGAGGCCGAATTAGGATGAGCGCCGTGAGCGAATTTCCAGTTGAGCCTGAGCAGGCTGAGCGGAGAATAGCTTTAATAGCCCGGACGCATGCTAGACTAGTGCTTGCAAGCGCAAATGTCTCGAGCTGGTAACTGTGTGAATGCTACATTCTGTCCTTTGCTAGTTGTTTACTTATGCGGGTGTAACTTGTATTTTAATCAAATTAGTGTTCGGGTGTTCTATTCTTTGGTACGTGCATACAATGTCTTTAAAAGAGCAATACGAAAGCGTGTCCGTATTACTTTTTATCCAGTTAATTCTTCTCAAAAAGTAGGGTTTTGACTAAAATTTACGCATTTCTGAAAGAAATCATGACCTCCTACTCGTCCACCCACCCACCTGCTGTCATGTATGAAGCCGTGCAGCCTTCTTTTCGATTGCCACAGGGCTTATTCAACAGAAGATAAAGATACGCCATGCTCGCGAATGCTGAGGCAGTGCCTGCTGTGTAACAATACAGTTTCGACATCATTGGGCTTTATGTTCCCACCAACTGTGGCGCATGCAAATTCCGGTGAGAGCTGCAACATGAACCCAACGGCATTGAAACTTTGACTCGAAACCTTATATGAACTCGGCTGTCTTTCACGACTACTAAGTTATCAGCTGTTCCCAAACTTGACACCTTTTCGGTCACCCACTAGAATAGGTACTCTTTCCTCCGATATGGACGGCGTTTCGTCTGTCGCGTCCATTCTGCAAATTACAGACCTTTGCGCTCGGCTCGGCTTAGGACTATACAAGTTAGCAAGTAATCTAAAACACTTGCCAGCAGACTTTCGCCGAAAAGTTCGTTCTGTCTCGGAATTACAGCAGGCTGTGGACTCCATTGGGGCCGATCTCCGCCAGCCAAGTCCATGTCCGATTCGAGACAGATTGACTGACGACGCTCTACTACAGCTACTTCACCTGCTAAACGAGTCTCATAAGGAAGCCGTCAGCCTGGAGCATATCTTGGACGATGCATTGCCACAACCTGATGACAACTCCTTCATAAGACATCGCCGTACACTCCGCACCATGGCGAAGAGGGAAGACATTCAAAGTCGTCTTGATCGACTACAGGAGCTTAGGTCCCAGCTTTCAATATGGTACCAACACCAGCTTCTTACCGTAGCCGCCAACTCAGCTGACTTGGGCCAGTTATGGTTCTATAACTGAAACTGCTCAAATTACAGCCCAAAGTGGATCTCTTATTCATTCACTACAAGGCCAAGTGGCTGCCATCGCAAGTGGCGCCAACTTATCAACCCAAGATCGAGAGTCCATCTCAGGCCTGAGTACCCGTTTTGAGACCTTAGGCAGCGATTTGGGGGCTCGAATCGGAACCGCGGAATCCAGTCTTGGCGATGGCATGGGTGAGCTCAGAGGCGATATAATTGGACGGATCGGAACTGTACAAACCCATATTAACGGCGTGACCCATCTCATACAAAGCTCTACCCAAAACCTCGGCAATCAGTTACAGAATGGGCTTGATCAAATGTGCAGCAGCTTTGAGAACTATGCTGCTAAACAAGACGTGGTCGAATTATCCGAGGCAGCCAACCAAAAATTGGTGAGCTATTCGTATACTCACCAAATCGATTAGATTCATAATTGAAATAATAATAGGCTGACACGATCGTCGCCCGCTTGACATCGACACCTAGTCTTCTCGCTGACTCTCTTGCTGTAACCTCCCATTTCCAAGGACCGGGTATCTGCACCTGCCGGAGAATAGGTAAACAGAAGTTCAAAAGAAAATTCGGGCCGTTGACCCTCTATCGCCGTGCTCTAGGTGTACATTCGCCTGGTTGCGTCTATTATGGACAGGAATCAAAAACTCAGCTCGAAACCAGGTTCTCCTTGCTCCTTACTCGGCTCGTTTCGCGAAGTGTCGAGATACAATTTGGCATCAGACACGGAGCTGGTGGTTTTTCTATATCTGAAGGGTGCGGTGTCATTAGCATTGTGGACGGCCGCAATGGCCCGGGATTCTCCCGTTTTATGGACGCCAAAATGGCGCTGGCCCATATTTTCCACGGGTCACAACTCGACAGTTCTTCCAAACCCATCCGAGAACAAATAACAACTGAACAGGTGGAGTTAGTACGCACGACACTGATGACACTCCGTCGCGGACTCTGTGAAGATTTTAGTAAAGGGATAGTGTCCGCAAGTGTGCAAGATATATTTGGGGAAACACTTTTACACGTAAGTTATTCTTCCTTGAAACGCTCCATTGAAATATTTATATCAATATTCTGCCTTTTCACTAAATGGAAAACAGGCACTGGGGACATTGCTAGCAAAACTTTGGTACATGCAAGAGATCGTCGCAGACATCGTAAACAGCATCATACAAGATCTTATCAATGGTGGGGTTCGGACGAATGCTACGGAGACGCAAATAGAAGCACACTTTACCTCATACATGATGGCTTGGGCCAAAAGTGCTGAGCACACAGCCTTCTCGGGTTGTCTACGTCGATTGTACGTCGTGGATGTCATTCATCAACCGCCCTCAAAATTCCTTACAATTCTCTCCAATCACGGGGTGCCAATATATAATGATGTTGGAAACCATATGGGCGACAGAATGCTAGAGATCGGGCTTTTATATAGGCACCCGGACCTTGCGATAGGTATGATATGACTCAGCCATAACAAATTGCTATCAACTAACAGCTATTTTAGAGCTTGGATGTTCAAGACTTTCAATCGAGATAGTAGGCCGGAACCACGAGGAAGTGAAGCGCCTGATCAAGAACGAGGCCGACGTGAATGATGTTGAAGCTGCTCCATACTCTCCATTATGCTTTACACTTGGCGGGCCGGGCTGGCCGATTGGGATGGACATTCTCCTATCGGCTGGAGCAGATCCTTCATCTGCTATCCATTGTGCTATATACTACGAGGATGATGTTGCTGTTTCAATGCTTCTAGAACGCGGAAGCAGTCTTTTCACCCCGCAGAAGAAATCAAAGTCAAGTTTCTGGGACATTCCTCCTCGTTACAACAGCTCCGTACTCAGCTATGCACTTTGGATCAACCGAGAGCGGGGCAATTTCAATCACAGAATCCTTCCATTGGTTGTAGAGGCACTGGTTCGGTCAAGACAAGGATTGATGCAGCTGGCAAGAAAACATATCTCAATTCCAACCTTGAAACGCCTCGGCTGGAAAGACCCCGAGGACAATAGCAAACTACTCGATTCGGCAGCAAAGGCAGTAGTATCCGAGCTTCAGACACAGAATATTCGCATACCAGACTTCATGCAGCCAGGACCAGATGCGACGGTCTATCACAACCCATGGATGACCGCGGATGTTGCAGAAGCACTATTCAGGGCTGGCTTTGAGGAGATCGATATCCTCGATTGCCATGGTGTGAGTCCCATGCTCCTCAATTGCCATCAGCATGAAGCCGGACGATGGAACCTGCCGAGAGAAATAATTCCATGGCTTCTCACGCATGGTGCAAAGCACGTCGTGTTCTCTAGCTTCCTGAATATCAGCATAGTCCAGAAGCTCGCAGGCAACTTTAGTAATATATCGATGGATCGCGACAAGCGCGAATACACTGTTCAACAGACTGAACAAATCCTTACCATGCTTCTCGGTTCATTTCCTCTTATAGATCATCGAGATTCCTGCACCTGCTTCTGCGGCGTCAAAGGTTGTACCCCTATCCAAACTATGTTCAGAAGTTATCCCTGGGTAGATGGAACAAACACCCAGTCCCATTAATAGGGTATGGCCTGATCGCCTCAAGTTGTTACGGCTTTGGAACAGATGCGTTCACTCAAAACGTCTTGACTACTCCAATCACCGCGAAGCATGTCGCTTTGAGCTCTTCTCTCGCCTCGGTATGCGCCACACTTGCGCCTTCTTTACAAGTCAGGAGTCCTGCGACTTTAATGAGAAAAACCATTTCGTGCATTACTTAGCGCACGAATCCATTATCCCAAGTCAGGAGGAAATTATCGAAATTCAGGACGAGGATCGCAGCCTGAAATTTCAACTTGATGCCTTCATGGATCTCTACATGGAGCTTGAAAACCAGTTCATTGGCGATTTTGAACTATTCTGGGAAGCTTGGTGGGAGATGATGCAGCATGTAATTCCTATGGAGGTGTGGACGGCAAACAATAGAGTTGACAGTGAGAAATTGCAAGCGAGCGTGCTGCCGATACACGATGATGAACTCGAGGGGAAACTGGGGGAAGTTAGGCAAGGAGTTAGTATGGGTGTTGAACGGCTCCTTGAAGAAAGACTGAGCAATTTTCAGTGTCTTCCATTCACATTAACCTAGAAGTTGTTGCTACTTTAGAGAAACTGCTCAAGTCAATGATTGAAGCAATACTTGCCACTGCTGGAAGCAGTGATCCAGTCGTCTAAGGCCTGAGGAACTATTGCTTGATTATCGAATTTGCTCTTGATTACGCCGGAAATATGTTTGTGTGTAATGCTGATTTGGGTCTCAAGTTCACAGGATCTGCCGTTTCCTCGCTGCAAGCTCACTTTAACATGCCTATATCTGGATCGATCCTGGATCCAAAACTTCAGACACGTAAGCCTGAAGCTTCTATTCTGTAAGGCGTTTACTTATGTGCGTTTAGTCGGTATACCAGTACAAATCTGTTGAGGCTCAGCTCACGTGCTTCGCCTATGGCTGTGATTCCTTGTCATTGCTTACTAATTGTACTATCGCCTAGTTATATATACTGTAGTTAGTCCCTCCTCAATACAATCAACTCAATTCCACTACTCCGATTTGCCATCTGTCAGCTCGAAGCCCATAACAAAATCGATAGTGTAGGGTACATATCCTTATGCGAAGAACTAATTTCTGACGTAGTAGTACGTTCGTTTAAACCTGATGTCAGAATGACATATACATTGTCAGATTCCGATTTTGCGTACCTTTATACAGACTACGACTGATAGAGATCGTTATAATTTCTCTACCACTCCCAAATGCTTAGTATTGAGAAGAACAATTGCAGAGAGTACTGCGAGCTCTATTCTATTACGAAGTTGTACTAAAGTATGAGAGAACTTATATGGCCAAAATTGAAGCTGATGCAGCAAATGCATTTATATCATTTCTAAAAGTGTGCTAGCACGAATAGGTGAGAGAGTCATTTTGGGCGCCTATCATGTATTGGTGCGAAAGTGCGAAATAAGCCGTAATCTCGATATATGGTCTCAGGAGGCCAAATGCAATTCGCTGCAATCAAACTAGCTCGATACACACCAACATAGCCATCTTATCGATCTTGAGTAACAGCACCTGGGTAACGTCGCCCTCATCTCTTCGCCAAGAAGCTAGAATTGCAACCTTCCCTCATGGATTCCTGACTGGATTCATGTAGCACCAGATACAATCAATACAATAAAATATAGGCGCGAGGAGCTGCTTGTTGTTACATGCGAAAATCAAATTCAACTCAATCAGCGTGCTCCGCGCCTACTGAACGGAGAAATTAGAAACAACCTAAACGGACTATAAATATCCAACATTTTGTCATTAGATCAATTGGTTCTATATAAATTGTTTATTGTGCGGTAGTTAGAGGCATTGCGAGCGTCACGTATGTATTTATTCTTGTACATAAAAATACATTACCACGTTCACGTCCACTCCTTTCTCTATTCTTATCCCTATGAACAGTCTAGTATTCTATGATGTATAGCGTGCCTCTTCCCTAGTATTAAATACCCCACCAAATGGTATCGACTTCGGTCCTGGATGCATGGAGATTACACTACGCTACGCGGCGATAACAATACGAGCGGAAAAGTGCGTACACACACACTTTTGTCGTACGATTATAGATGTAACACTTTACGTAGAAACGTTTTAGGCTGCTTCTTCCTCACAACAAGATAGTTTCTAGCTTGCATATTGATTACTGTCGAATTTTATTGCTTATTTCCATGACTACTAGAGACCCACGGGTGACATTTTTGCACGGATACTACTGTTCTATAGCGCTACAAGGACCTCATACCAGGAGCGAGCACTATTGTTCGCTGTTGTAAATGGGTATCAATCCGCATGCCTTTACATTGTCTAGCCAAGGAGACTTGTGCTCGTTGTTTTATTATAGCGGATTTGGCCAGGCTACAGCTAGGATGTGATGCGAAGTTTGGTCCCCTAAAGACCTTGAGCCGTAGGCGAGCAACTACCTAAACAGGGCACGAGAGAAGTGAGTAGCTTTGAATTTTCTTCCACCTTGCATATCCTAGCCGTTCACTGATCAAGTCTGCTATCACAAACCGGACTTCGTTGACAAAGCCGAACAAATCCGATATATATCTACGGAGATCTTTTGTGAGAGCTCCTCTATCTATGTTGTCGCTAGTGACTGTTCGGGCTTATGCCCTGACATCTTTTATGTCCGTGTTCTGAGTTCCCTACGTCTATGGCATCTCTCTCTAAGTCCGGCTATCCCCGAGGTGACTTCAATCACTCACTCCGTATTTCCCATTAACATCAGGATATAAAAAGCGATAATACGTTAGTTACTAGATCTTTCCTCTCAACCTCAATCTCATCTTTCTCCTATCTCGTGCATTGTTACCATGACCTCCAGACTCCCTGCTCAAAACCGCGCCCTCCAGCTGGAAAGCATCGAGGCTGGTTTCCAGATCAAGAAGCTACCGACACCCCAACCAGGTCTAGGAAATGCCATTATACGCATCGAAGCAGCAGGAATTCTCTCCTACCACCGCGAGATTTACAATGGCGATCGTCACTACTCTTTCCCTATTCCAATTGTTGGCGGGTACAGCGCCATCGGACGCATCGCCGCTCTAGGACCCGACGCAACCTCGTTGAAGGAAGGACAGCTCGTCTACGTTGACTGCGTAATCCGTGCGCGAGATGATCCGGACAGTCTCTTTCTCTCTGCCATCCACGATAGCAGTGCCGACGGCACCAAGAAGTTAATGCGAGATGTATGGCGCGACGGGACCTTCGCCGAGTTTGCTAGATTTCCACTCGAGAACTGCATCCCACTAGATGAGGCGAGGCTGTGCGGCAGCCTAGGTTACTCTACTCAAGACTTGGCGTACATTGGCTATCTCATTGTTTCGTTCGGTGGCTTACGGGACATCAAACTCGAGCCAGGGGAGACCATCGTCGTGACTCCGGCCACTGGCGGATTCGGCGGCGCAGGGGTGCAGGTGGCCATTGCTATGGGCGCAAGAGTGATCGCTATGGGCCGAGATGAGAAGAAATTGGCTAAGCTGAAGGAGTATGTACTCAGCGGCTCGCCAAATGCTCAAATCGAGACTATGAAGACGACAGGGGACGAGGCTGAAGATTTGGCGACGCTCCAAGCCTTTGGAATCATTGACGCCGTCTTGGACTTCACGCCGCCTCAAGGATCCAAGTCGTCGCACTTGAGGAGTGCTACTAGCGCCCTTCGTCGTAATGGGCGTGTCAGTCTGATGGGCTTCGCCGAACAACCCGTGGTTCCTTGGACTTTCGTGAGCAATAACATTACGATAAAAGGGAAATTGATGTATGAGCGAGAGGACATGATACAGTTTGTCAAAATGCTAGAAAGAGGCTTGTTTCCCAAGGGCAAGGCATTTGTTGACACGAAGTCGTTCCCATTGGAGGACTGGAAGGCTGGACTCGATACAGCGGCCGAGCATACTGGAATCGGAAAGCATGTGGTTTTTACTCCTTAAAATGTATTGTAGCACGCAACTTGTTAGAAGTTGCTAAACGCTACGTTCTCTAGATTATTTAATTACGATAGCGAGCGACATTGATCGAATAATAACATCTGACGACTGAGAAAGACTGCGCTTTATTTTGGAGACCTTCACCAGTATAATGGTTTAAAGTACTGCAGTAGTACATTCTATAGAATATTTCTAATATAAGTGGTCTTTATAATAAAGCTATAGTACCAAGTAAAGTAGTAGTTTGAAATCTATAAGAAAATAAAGAAACGAAAGATAAAGATATCTCTTCATCGAGCTACTCGGGTTTAGGTGTTATGTTTTAGTCCTTTAACAGCCTAAATATCACACCCACAGTCGGATGACCACGCCCTTCGACAGAATGCACAGGTAGCGCTCGTCTCACTATTGCCAAGGTGCACCTGCCACTCCTGAAAGCAATCCCGGTGCACAACCCGTCCACAGCCATCCTTACACCATACAAGACTATCCTCGGGCTTATAGTCCTCTTGGCAAATGGGGCACTCTTCGTCAACGTCAAGCCGTCGGACATGTGTACGTGTACATGATGACGAGGATTCCCTAAACTTGACGGCGCTTTGGCTTTCCCAAGCCGCTCGGCAAAATACGCAAGTACCGGTAGCACTCCGTCCGCGAGCAACACACGCTGTCTGCCATGTCTGAAAGCAGTTCTGGTGCACACTTCGCCCACAGCCGGACTTACACCACATGATAAGGTCATCGGGAAGAAAATCGTCCATGCATATGTGACACTCATCATCAATGGGACGCTGTCGGACATGCGAATGCGTTCGAGATGACGAGGATACGATAACCGTATCTGCACTTTGGTCTGAAGAAGTTGCCGAGGCTGCTGAACGGATAGTGCTATTATTTGCAGAAGAAGTTGAAGCCCGGGCTTGTGGCGGGGCAGCAATGGCAGAAGAAGAGGAGGCCGACGCCTGGGCCTGTGGACGGGTAGAGCTAGTAGAAGAGGATACCAAAGGCCTGGCTTGTGGACGTGTAGTGCCGGCAGAAGCGGAGGATCTCGGGGATATCGAAGCCTGGGCTTGTGGACGAGTAGTGCTGACAGAAGAAGAGGAAACTGTTGACGACCGGGAGGGGTCGAGAGCCGAGGTATTTGACGTTGATATGCGAGCGATTGCGAGACTGGTCAGGTTCGAAATAAGTTCAGACTGTTGGACCGATTCGGCGAGACGACGATCGAAGATGCGCATCTGTTCGAGAAGCGACTCGTATCTTTCTTCAGAGATTCCGCGTTCGGAGTGAGTGGTGAGAGATACGCTCGATGCCGACGAAGTCGATCGTTGCGACGATACTGATGCCGAAGATGATGCCGACATGCTTGAAGGTGTATTGCTTCGTGAAGAGGGCGAAGTTCGAGCCCTAGGTTGTGCAACCACCTCCCCGTGCGGATATGCCAATTTCATCCTCCCTACCCATTGATTTACCATGTCCCCAGCCTGGGCTTGATGCCATCGCACACATAGCATGTACCCAGCCAGGTTGTGTAGCTTCGTCCGTACGGCATCGGCGTCAGGATCCGCTTCTGCGATACTGTCGAGAACTGTATGAGCTTTGTACAAGTTGTGTCCTGCGATGCCAATCCGACACTTTCGACGCTTCGATGGGGCGTAGCCGACACAGCAGCCGTCGTCCGAAATCTGAAGGACTTGACGCGGGTTCCAGAGAGGGTTTGGGGCCGGCATTGTAAATATTTGTAGCTTTAAGATGCTTAGACGACTGTTGATATCAAACGGTTGTTGTTCTGAGGTTTGGGGGAGAGACATCCAACCAGTTTGGGCTGAGGTATATATGTACGAACTCAGTCTATGAAAGCCAGTGACTCCTCAGAGGCTTAGCCTAGATAAGAATTGTGATGGCTTAGACGCTGTATTCAATTAAGCGCTTCCTGTTCTGTCTCCTTTGCTCATGCACCCCTGTGGCTGTGTTGGCGCGCAGAGCATGTTGACCCACCCACCTTCCTCCCCACCCCACCAGAAAGACAACTTCCGTTTCTTTTGTGTCCCATATCCTTGACCAAACACCCCGCGGATGGGATATCCATAGGCTGCACGAGCCACTTGTTCATGTGAAGTGGGGGCGCTGAAGGGGGCGATGAAGGAGGCGCTGAGGCTGGTGCGGCGTAGCTATGTTCTCATTGGTGTTTCGAGCCCGAGAATCTGGAAGGCACACGCAGATAACACAACAGAGGTTTCAACTCAATCTTGTAATACAACCATTGAGTGGTGGGGATGGGTCGCGTTGTGATGCTTGCTACGTCGCGAGAAGTGGGCGCTTCAATGGGAGGGCGCATAAGCGCGACTTGCATATAGAGGTACGAGATCCAACCTTTTGGTTCCTGGATTCAAAACCACGCACATATGGATGTTTTAGGTTCAACTACTGCTCCTTTTTCTGCCAGTTCTTGCAACTTACAGCTGTCTAGATTGTTTCGTCTCCCTAGTCTTGCATTCTCGATGTCAATAAGGAAGGATGTCACGTGCAATGAACATTCATGCATTGAGCCTAGTCTCTCGCCTATAGATACATATTACCTGGAAGTTCCGCTCACATACCTCATGAGCTTACACACAAACTCGGTTCAATACGTTCGTTGCTACCTAGTAGATATGTACGGATAGTCACCGCGTTAAAAAACCAATAACAAAAGATAGCACGCCAGAGGTATGACGTCTTCCTAACACCGTAAAAAATTGTATTTCTTTGTGTTTTACGGAAGATCTGAGTCCATGGAGTGCGTCCATGGAGTAGTATGTCCTTCTGAAGTGCACTTCCATCTGGAATTTTCTACCAGAACCCCGGACAACATTAGGAGTCGTTGCAAAGGTTTGCGCCCCGCGAAGCCCAACTTCATGAGTCAAACGGAGGTCCTTGAGTGCAGGAAACACCATGAGCGTAATGCTTCCTGCTTTTGTTGAAAGGTCCTTCCCACTTCTCTCTCATGATATGAGAGGAGTGTCTTTTATTTCAATCCACAAACCCCTCCGGCATTTTGCTGTGGTGATAGAAACTTTTGCAGAACAGCATCTGGGCAGGAAATTATGCGCTACGCTACCTCGCAACATGAGGGCTAGCTCGAAAGACTTTAGGCCCAGCGACGCTCAATTACATTAATGTGCGAACGAGTTGTTCTTCGTCCAAAACACTCATGATCTCCAGACTTTATATGCATTTTTAGCGGTGTCGTTCTCGATGTCGACCCACCACACAGCCAATGAAATCAAAATCTCTTCAGTTTTAGCAACACCCGATCCGAAACATTACTTTATTATCGTGCTGATTTTACAACAATAACAACTTATCCCGCCACATTAGGAAGCAAAGGAATCCACGTCAATCCAGCACAATAACATATTTCCCGAGTCCCACCAAACAACCCGTCTCAAAAGTCCTAATAAAATACCAGAGTCGGCTCATCGGCTCTCCGAACATTTCCATATAGAGAATTAGATCCGGTGTTGAGAGACGTAGAAAAACAACGCTCATTGTGTAGGGTTAAAGTCCGTGTTTAACACGGACATATGAGCTAGTTGATCTGGTATTATAGAGGGTGTAGTACCAGTGAGCGGCATGGTGTTGATTTCGCACTTCCACCACAGCCTTCTCCATCTGCCTCTTGTTCAATTCTTTTGAGCACGTCCCAATCTGTGTATCGGAACAACAATACGGATTTCGAGCCCTTCTATAACTCCGTCTCTCAGCTAGACTCGGAAATTGCACGTAGTCGTCTACGCAGTCCATATGCAACAAACTCTTAAGACAGTAGCCTGTTTACAGATGGACGAGTGTGCAAGACAGCCATGATACCTTTCCGAGCGACCTTTGGACTACACGCGCCAGGCCTTCACCATGAAACGCATTTCTCTCAACTGTAAACTTTAGGTCTTCGTAGTGTCGAAGAGAGGCAGTCTGCAGCCGAGCCTTTTTGCCTGGAAAATTTAGGACTGCAGTCCCGGACCATGTGCTCGGAATGCTCTTCTTTGGACGTTGTTTTTTGCACCATCCAGGCGGACCATATACAATCCGAATAGTAGGCTTTTTCATGCTCCAGGCCATTTTTGGAGAAGCGGCATTCTCGACAGCGGGCATGGAAGTCCGTGACTAGACTTTTCAACCGTGAATATTATATAGATAGGCTTTTTTCAACAGAGCACAGAGCGAGGACATGGATCAAGTTCCTTCAATTGTTTTCTTCTAGAGTACTCGTTCGTGGGTATTTGAGAGACTGAAGACAGGATTTGGATAGACTTGTATATCTGCAGATTCGCGAGGAGTGCAAGTGTGCTGGAGATGGCAGATACCTAGGTGTCATTTCCATAGATGGTGATCCTTGTATTTCCACATAGTTATGAAACCCACTCTAGTATTTAAAGACGAATGAATCGCATGTTCCAACAATACAACTGAGGCCGCAAGAGCTCACATGAGGGGGTTGTTTCATTTCCAGAGAAGATGCATTCGGATCAGGGCTCTGGAATCATGAGTTCGGAGTAATACATATTTCTGATTGCCAGTCATTTCGGTAGTATCTACAGACATGAAAGGGGAGGCACGGGGGAGCGTCAAATATACATTAGAGGGCGGATGAAGAGACAAGATGACGGAGAAAAAGAGTTCTAAAATGCAAAAGCAGGTTCTTCATGGCGCTTCGAGAAATCGATGCGCCGCTAGACTCCCGGATGCCGACAATGCACTCGTATCCACCCAAAAACCCTGAAGAGTGCTACACATCGTAATATTATCTCCCTCAACTTTTCATCCTCCTGTCCACAGATGATAACCCATCGAGGGGGCAATTGATTTGGCCAAGCCTCACAAACTACCGCCGTATGCCGCAACCTACATAGCATGACCCAAAGCAGTTCACTTGGTACTGCTCCCAGGCCAGTCCGCAATTTTGAGAACTAGTTCCTGAGTCCCAAAGATGCGAAGCTTGTTACCAAATTCTTGCCAAAACTCCGAGTCGAATTCCGGCATCAGCTCCATGGGCTCCCGCTCCATGGTCTCGACGGCCATCCATCCTGTCTTGTCCTGTAGGTACGGCACATCTTTCCAGGCGGACCCTTGTTGTCTTTCAGGCTGTTCCATAGCCTCCCAATCACCCCCTGTCTCTGAATTGAGGGATAATTCCTGCAACCTATCAAAAAGATTACTTGATGAAAATTTGCCATCAGTAGTCTTCTCGTTGACTGTGCCTTTATTCTTCCTTTTCTTGCTCTTCTTCTTCTTCTTCTTTCCGTCGGGCTTCTCGAGATTCTCGAGCTTCTCCTCCTTGGGATCATCGATCCCTTCGAGTGGTGTGTTGAGATCTGAAGGGGCGATAGAGGCTGATAGGTCTGCGATTGGAGGAAGGGTGACTGGCTCTAGGATTTTGTCTTGGTCGTCTATCAGGGAAACTCCTCCTTGTTCTTCCAGAGCATCTTTGAAGCTGACGTCGGTGTCAGTCTCAGTGCCGACACCTAATTTCTCTTGTCTGTCAACGTCTACCTTCGCCGATAAACGAAGCATGACGGTGGCGGTGAGAAGACTGTCGTAGCCGGCTTCGTGGAAAGCCTTGGTGTTATGGTACTTCCCATGGTCGGCATGCGTGACTAGAAGTTAATAAGCAGGCAGATTTCGATACTAGATCTTCCTTCATGACTTACCAATGTCGGGAAGCTTCTGTTTCTCAAGTCCCTCTGCAATGTCCTGAAGAGTAGGGGAAGCATTGAGGTCTCCCCCCGCAAACGTCGCAAGGTATTTAGTGTCGACAATCTTGGGGAATAGATCATGAATGGCTTCACAGAATCCTTGCAACGTGTCAGGCAGCTTTCCGACGAAGCACTGGTAGAGATAAACCAGATCAGTAAACATGTTGTGGCCAACAAGAACTGGCTGCTGGTCCTTGAGCCTCTGAGCGGTTCGGTCAAATCGATCTTTGATGTTATTGATATCTGCGGCAATCACCATGCCTCTGGGGTTCTTTGCGAAGTAGAAAGGGTCGATCGGGTCAATGTCGCCTTGTGCCAGGGCTTCAAAAACCCATCGAAAGCCGGTCCCGTTCGCAATCCGTTCTCTCGCCAAACGCTTTTGTTTGGCAGTGTTGTCTGCTTCGCGCATAGCATCGAAATGTTTTACCAAGATGCAGTCGGGCTTGGGGATAGAGACGAACTCTGGAAACTCAGCACGAATGAGTTGGTGAACGAGACGCTTCTCGAAACGAGAGATGGCAGGGAATGTTGGCTGCTCCTTCAATCCAGTATGCGTGGTGATCTCCACGGCACGCGAATTGCTTGTTTTGAACTTGGTGATCTCTTCTCTGGCACGCCTCACAAAATCGAGAGAGTCTACGTCTTCGATCTTAAGCTGGAGATCGGCGACAGCGTTTTTCTTGTCGGCACGGTCGTAGGCACGTCGTTTCGCCCACACGGCCTCCTCCCGCGACAGGTACGGAACTCCCTTGGTCCAGGGCAGCTCCATTTGAAAGCCATTGTTCATGAGGAAAGCTGCTGCTCCGGTTTGAAACGTAACGTCACGTTCGATGTCCAATCGCTCGTCGAGCAAAGGGCTGAGGTTGACGTTGTACGGGCGAAGGACATATTTGTTGGCAATGTAGTCGAATCTGGCACACGTGATACCAAACTGGAGAATTGAGTATCTCTCTGCGCCGGCCTTTGTTTCTGCATAGCGATCCTCGAGTGTTGCCCTGCCTGTGCCCTGCCGAGCAGCCCTACCTGGCATTCGACCGGGAATTCCAGAATACTCCAGGTCGAATGCCACGAAGTCGGCCTCGGAGATGGCGACCAACAGACCGAGGAGGTGATGAGGGAACGAGACAGCGTCGACCTCCATGGTGCAGTTGGGGATGCCGGAAGCTGGCGTGGCAGTTTGGTTAGTGGTCTTGTAGAGGAAGCAGTGGGACTGAGGAGGAATGAAGAGAGTATTTGAGACTGGCCAAACAGGCCCTTTTTGAGGCGTATATTTACCAGATATACGAAGGTTATGCTACCAAAGGCGCTACTACAGAAGGGCTGGCGAACTGAAGGGCGCGCGGCTGCCTATTATACTGCTGGAGTGAGTACGAGGTGTCGGTGAGGAGCAACTGCAGCCTGAGACGGGCGCGAAGAGCTTAGGGTCGGCTTGTCTGTCTTGCTTGACGCTTGACGCTTGACGGCACGCGCAATCAGGAGCCCCGTGGTGGGGTCGCGATGCAGCTTGGGGCGGGCTGGTGTTTGTGGAGGAACGTGACGGCCCAGCGAGCGGTGCGTGGCTGGTGGCTGTGGCGGCGGGGGGCGGTGCGTCGCGATGCGTGCCAAGACAAGGAGATGATGCCGACAGTCAGCCGAGGTACTGGTCGAGCTGGACATTCACATTCCTCGCGGCGCCGTCAACACCCAGCCCTCGCTCCCTCGCAGCCGTCATGGGACCTCGCCCACACGTCGCGTCTCCCCAGTAGCACACTCCAGCAGCACCCTCCACAATGGCCTCTCTCTACGACGACGCGCTGGGCAGCTCGCGCATGCTCTCGTCGTCCATTTCATCCATGTCCTCCAGCCGACAACAGACATCGCAGATCGCAAAAGCGTACCGTCAGGCCGCCCAGCTCTTCCTGACGCGCCGCCTGCCCGAAGCCCTCTCCACCATCGAGCCCATCATCACTCCGCCGCCCCTCGACCACTCCAATGGCACCTACAACGGCGACCTGTCGGCCTTTGCTCCCGTGGCCTCCGCGTCGCGGGGCACCAGGGTCAAGGTGTGGAGTTTCTATCTGACCTTCCTCAACTCCGTCATCGAGCTTGGTGCCGAGGAGGGCAAGCATGCTTTTGGGAGCACGCGGTGGAAGGAATTGGTGTCAAGATGTCGCGATGGCAGTGTCTGGGACGATGTTGTTCGTGACGGATACGCCGGCGTCGAGGGGGACGTGGACGCAGAGGTGGTCATCAATCTGTAATTCAACCTTCGTGCACTATCTAAACGTCTGTACTAACTATGCTTCCCAGAGCGACTTTGCTATTGACACACTCTCCCTCGCAACGACTGAATCAGCAGCGCCTCGAAACGTACCTCTCTGCCTCGGCCCACCCAACCTTCGACGTATCGTCGCACATGCAAAGCTCATCCTACCTACAAAGACGGCCTAGCCAGCACAACAACGGCACAAGCACACCCCGAGATCTCAACACCCGACTCAAGCTCCTGGAACTCTACACACTCCACGTCTTACCACGGAACGAAGAATGGGACTATGCACGGGAATTCATAAGCATGAGTGAGGTCCTCGATGATGAACGCAAAGAAGCTTTCCTTCTCGCGCTTCACTCTCTCAAGGAAGAGAAGGACGAGTCCGAAATTCGGGAGGCAAAACTACGGCAACAGCAGCAGGAACAAATGGAGCAGCGGCGCAAAGAGGCCGAGGCACGGCGGATAGAGCAGTCACGAGCCGAGGACGAGCGACGGAAGAGAGAAGAAGAAAATCGGCGTCAGCCCCGAGGCTCAGACGACGTGTTCCGAAAACCGCTCAATCGACAAGCACCGACAGCACCGTCACGAGGGTCGAAACCAACGGGCAAGACAGTGAGCCCTCCTCCAGGGCTCTACCATCGCGCTTCGGCATTGTTTGCGTCAATGCAAACGTTGATCGCAAATACGGCACAATCGATGACGGCAAATCCAATGGCTTCGTTCCGTACCTTGTTGTTTCTTCTCGCGTTTGCTCTGGCGTTTGGCCGACGCGACTTGCGAGAGCGCATTATGCGCATACTGAGAAATGCATGGGAGAAGATCCGCCGTACTGTCGGCATGGGTGTAAAGGTATCTTATATTTAACGTCGTTTGACGCTCTTGGTGTTTACGAACGTATGAAGGTAATGCCCTTCGTGTACCATATAATTGTCTGCGAGATCCGCGTTGTTGGCTATCTCACCAAAATTAATACCTCAATTTGGCTTACGTCTTTCTCTTTGCTTTCTCTACTTCCTTTCAATTATTGCCATGATCTTCATTCTTCCGCTCAATTTTGTCGGTATACAGCATATGGATCTGGAAGGCTTCCATGACCGCGGACGCGAGCGCGAAGAGTAGGTTTAAGACTAGGTCCACTGGCAGACCTGACGTTGAAGGGCTACTCTAACATGACAGCTTCTACCTTGACACTTTGTTTCAGCTCCGGCCAACCGGCGGTAATGTTGTGACGGGGATTCTAAAATACCAACTTCACATGGAATGCTAATGGTAGGATATCGTCTTCTAATGGAGAAATCTTTTGAAAGGGAGTAGAACTTTCTTTCGTTCTTTTTTTTTGCCTGTGGGGAGTTGTGCTTATCTCCTGTCGAGCTGGAGCTGGCTTTCCTTGCTCTGTTTCCAGAGATCGATGCTTCCACCACAAAGAGGTGTAATGCAGTCGGGGACACGACAAAAAGAGGGAGACAAAAATACAATAGGCCGTACCTCCTACTGGGTGTGCGCCCTAATGCTCTGATAGATACCGCCCTGTTCATCACGGCGTGAGTTAAATTAAGGTTTTGTGTTCTCGCGAATCTCGCGCTGACAATTGTAGGATTCGGAACGCGGATGCACGGATAATGGGGCCTCCGCGACCCGAGAGTTTATAATACAATTCTCTATCCGATTACCAATACTTCGCTTCCCTGCCACCACGCGAGCACCGAGATGATCTTTGATACCCTCTGATTATTCATTTGTTCTTTGCAAGGGAAATGCAGCTATTGTTATTTTTGGGCCTGTTTCGTAACTTCTAAGGCAAGTCCGGGTATCACCGTAGAGCACCACCTCTATGAGACTCGAATTTGTGCTCGTAGCGACGCCCATCAGAGGATGCACAGAGAGAATTAAGGGACGTTCATTAAGCTACGTTACAAAGTTGAAGACCTCTGCAGTACTTTCTACATAACAACTGTTTTTCTAAGCTCAAGTCATGAATCTTTAGCCAATAGACACTGATTGCAAAATTAACAGCAATTTCCTAGATAAGCTAGCATGTTCAGGACGAATTCTGTGCTGATGTAGATTCTCCGCTTTGGGAGTAACGCGCGAAAAACACGCCCTTCATCATCAAGTGTCGTATTTCAGCAACTGTACTTTTCGTCCGTGGACAAGGCATTACACACAAAATATGTATTGCGCAATGATGTCGAGAGTATATGTGTACCCTCATTTATCGCCATAAGTATTTTTTTACTATCATCACACAGCTTTCACATCTCATTCAAAACATATGTCCTAGGTATCTCTATCATCTCATCTCCGTTTCAAGAATCGAATTTTCTCCATCGACATGTCGGAGCAACGCAACATCGTCATTCTCGGGGCCTCTTTTGGTGGAATCCCTACCACCCACTACATTCTTAAACACATCTTACCCCCCCTCAAAGCCAAGAATGACGCCAAATACCATGTCTACCTTATCGACCGCTCCTCTGACTGGTACTTCCGAATCGCATCCCCGCGAGCTGGAGCATCGATAGCACTGATGCCGAAAGAGAAATTACTCTACGACATCCCAACTATATTCAAGCAGTACTCCACCAACGACTTTACCTTTATCGAGGCCTCAATCACCAGTCTAGATACCGCGGAACGAACCGTCTCGTACAAGAAGAGTGAATCCCTCAGGGACGAGAGGCTCTCATATCACGCCTTGATTGTGGCAACGGGCAGTAAGACCCATGATCCGGTCTATTCCATGCACACCGACTCCAAAGCCACAATGGACGCCATCCATACCATGAACCGGCAGGTGTCTACCGCGAAGTCTATCATCATCGTCGGTGGAGGTGCAACGGGTGTCGAAAGCGCCGGCGAGATCGGGGAGTTCCTCAATGGGAAACCGGGCTGGTTCAGCCAGCCTACACCCAAAGCCCGCATTACCATCATCACTGCATCCTCACAGCTTCTCCCAGAGCTCCGCCTTGCCATCGGCAAGACAGCCGAGGAGAAACTCAAGAAGCTAGGCGTAGACGTAGTATACAATACGCGGGTGGTCGACGTAGCAACTACCGAAAGCGGGCGCACAACGGTAACCCTCGCCAAGGGCGAGAAGCTCGAAGCAGACCTGTACATCCCGGCCAACGGCCTCATCCCCAACTCGTCATTCCTGCCGCCCGCGCTGCTCAACCCCGCCGGCTACCTCGTCACCAACCCGAAAACGCTCCGCGTCGATGCCGCAGGCCCGCGCATCTACGCCGTCGGCGACATCGCCTCGCACTCGAACCACACGGCCATCCAAATCACGGCGTCGCTGCCCACGCTCCTCGTCAACCTCAAGCGCGACCTCTTCGCCTTCAACCCTGCGTTCCCGGGTGAGAAGCCCAAGGGCAAGGATCGAGAGTTTAAGCCCTCCACGAAGGAGATGTTGACGGTGCCGATTGGGAGTGCTGGCGGCGTGGGCGCCATTTTCGGGTGGAGGGTGCCGAATTGGTTTGTTTGGATGGTCAAGGCTAGGGATTATCTTACGGGGCTCCTGGTCCCTGGGTATTTGACGGGGGATGTGGTGAAGAAGGAGTTTAAGTGGAGTAGGGAGGAGAGTGTGGTTTGAGGGGATTGGAGAATGAGCGGGGTTTGATAGGTTGTGGGAGTTAGGAGGGTTTGTAGCGGGTTCATTGGGGACTAGTTCTTCTCTCAGACGTACTGCTACAGACACACTCTCGTCTTATGCCTTTACTTGCGATCAGTTCTCGGTAGGTCCTGTTCTAAAGCTCGGCGGCAATTCGTATTTTGTTTTTCACATTTTACAAATCCAACCCTTCTTTCTTTTTTCACCAATTTTCTAACTAATCGGACTCGGTAATTGGATATTAATTTGTAACAAGATGGTATAACAACCAGGAATCAATCATTGCATGCCTGATTGTGGATAGCCTTAAGCTAATTGATGTTTCACCGGCTGAGCCGCTAGCGTGAGGCTAGCAACGACGACCACCGCGACTTCCTGCCTTCTAGTCTCACGACGCCAGCAGCTGAGCCTCTTCACGAATCTCACCCCATCTTTATTCATTTCTTCTCGCGAGTCCGCGAAGGTGAGCCCAGCCGCATGCTTCACCAAAGCAGAAACTTTGCGATAATCAAAGACATCTTAAAAAGGCAAATTGTGGCAGTGCACAACACGCACTGGACGCAATGATTTTTCAGAAAAAATCCCGCAGCAGCTCGATTTTGAAGAAGGATTCAGGATCCTTGATTCAAACGCAGTGTGTACCGCCCGATTGCCTCGGTAGTTGAATACTTGCTAATGATGGGCGTCAGGCATACTACTATATCCACTCAAGACACAGCTCTGATCAAAAAGACAGATAGAATTGCAGTTGTGATGGAGTCTGGGGATAAGAGCGTACATTCGAGAGAGGAGAGAGATAATACGCAGAGAAAGGCCATGAAGGAGGTGGTAGAGACGTATGCCCGACTCGTATTCAATGGAAAGCATGAAGCTAACTAATTTTGCAGAAAACGCGAGCAAGCAATCACTTCCTCTTCAAAAGCTCAATCTCTCGCCCTGGCGACATCAATTCGCCAAACTCTTCCCCGCGAACTCCGCGATTTAATCTACACCTTTTACCTACGCTCCCACCCCATCAACTGGTACCGTGTGATTTACAACACGTACTGGAACACTGCATCGTTCCGCACCTGGAAGTACATGCCGCATTTCATCCTCCCCGAGTACGTCGGTCTCGCGACCGCTCGCGAGGTCGGAGAGGTAGCGTTCAAGATTGGGAGGTTCATGATGATTGATTACGTCGGCGTGCTACAGCTGCGCCATTTCCTAGAGTACGATCATCTAGGTTTAGGGGTCTTGGCGAAAGATTGGGTGAGGGAGATGGTGCTGGTGCTAGATGCGGGTGGGTTGGAGGACAAGGAGAGCGTCGCGGATGAAAAGATCGGCGCGAAGTTGGAACGCGCGGCCGAGAATATCTATGCGCTGCTCGATTTGCGTCTTAAACGGAATTTCGCACTCCGCATCAAGTTCTGCGGCGGCAGGATGAATGCGATAATTGTTACACATGTGCTGCATATGCTCCAGCCTGTGTATTGCAAGCTCAAGGAGCAGGGGGGGAATGTTACCGTGCAGTATAGTCGCAGGCTTGACGGAAGGAGTGACCGGCCATTGCTGGTTCTTGATCGGTTGCTGGAGCTACCGAGGGAGGAGTGGAGGGGGAGGATGTTAGAGTTGTGTAGAAGTGTCGGGGTGCTGTACTTGAGGGAGAAGTCGTGGGCTCAGATGGAGGTGCGTGAGGAGGCAGAGCGACCTAAGGGGATGGAGGGAGAATGATAGAGTGGAGATTCGTGTACGCACGGCGTTGAAGAGAAATTAAGCTTCCAGATGACCATGAATTGAAGAGCAGGCGCTATGCTTGGTAAATTTAGTGAGCTATTTCATACTTTATAACAAAAGCTATAACTTACTTCAAAGATTGTCAGACTTGCAAAAGTCGGAAGCGGATTGTGCAAGCGAGTGTAACTCGCGTAGCTTGATAGGCTGAGAACGGAGTACGAAGACTTATTGGTCGGCGGATATACTCCATCTCAACAACATAGAGATGGAACTAAAATCGGTGTAGTGCAAATTGTAGGAGCCAGGAATGGGATCTCGAGTATGCTAATTGTTAAACTCTGACGGGCGGTTGTTGAGATAGCGCCGAAGAAGATCAACAGAGCGCACTCTAAAGATAACCCCCACTATTCGAACATGACTCAACCAACCCTCTGAAACCCACACAACGCAGACGTTTCCCATATTCTACAAACCATCACGCTTCCAGAATACTACTGACCAAACAATGACATTGCTTGACCAATCTTTTTCTGCTCTCTCAGTCCATCATGTCGCATCCATAACATTTCTCTTGATCGTCGTCCTCCTTGTCCGCCCGCTCTACTTCCTCTTCCTTCACCCACTATCACACATCCCCGGCCCTATTCTCGCCAAACTCTCGCCGCTCTGGCTCTACTATCACTCCTACATCGGCGACGAAGCAACCGTTATTCACGCCCTGCACCAGCGCCACGGCCCCTACGTCCGCGTCTCGCCCCACGAAATCGACATCGCCGACCCCGATGCCGTACAGCCAATCTACATTGCCAAAGGCGGTTTCGCAAAGGCAAAATGCTACAACAACTTCACCATCGACGGCCACGCCACCATTTTCTCGACGACGTCAAACGAAGTGCGGGCCTCAAGGGCGAAAGCTGTCACGCCGCTGTTCTCGACTAAGAGTATTCGCGAAAACGATGCAGCTCTCTATGCGTGTGTGGATCGCATGGTCGCGCGGTTAGAAAGAGAATCGAAGACCGGAACGCAGACGGTCAATCTGTTGAATCTGACGAGGAGCCTGGCCGTCGATATGGTGTCAACGCACCTCTTCCAGCAAGACTACAACAGCGTGTCTGAAGCCGGCCCCGTCCTCTCAATCTCCCTGTTTGTAGATGCGTTTGTGGGCGTTGGGCGGTTCTTCTACCTTCCGAATCTGGTGTTTGTGTGGGTCGATTGGGCAATTACGACGTTCTCCCCCGACCACGGAACGAGCAAGAGCATGGCAACCGTTGATGTTTTCGTCGACGACATGGTGGAGAACACAAGCGAAAAGTCCACGAGCTATGCGGGGCGAATGCTAGCGGCAGGGATACTGAAGGACGAGGTGAAAGCACAGTGCAAGGATTTGGTGTTTGCGGGCACGGATTCTACGGGCATGAATTTGGCCATGATATGTCGGTTCTTGGTTCTCCATCCAAAGCAGTATGTTGGCCATATTTTGTCTCGTAGGGCTACTTACTCTCCTGCAAATTCTGACTCGGTTATCCAGATATGCAAGACTCCGGGAAGAAGTCCAGTCCAACACATCTCAGGACCCCTCATCCCTTCCCTACCTCTCCGCAACCGTCAAAGAAGTTCTACGCCTCAGCATGGCAAATCCGACCCGTCTTCCGCGCGTTGTGCCTCCGTCTGGCTGGGCGTTCAAAAACAGGGTGTTCCCTGCTGGCACAATTGTAGGCTGCTCCGCGTACGCGCTACACCTCGATTCTACCATTTTCCCCAACCCGCACGCTTTCGAACCAGAGAGGTGGCTAGAAGGTAATGCTACTCTTGAGATGCAGAAGAGTTGGTTTGCATTTGGGGCTGGTAGTCGGGCGTGCATTGCGAGGAATTTGGCGATGACGGAACTACTGATGGCGGCGCAGAGGATCGCGATGAGTGGGGTGCTGGAGGGTGCGAGGTGTGTGCAGGATGAGGTCCAGCTCTATGAGTGGTTCAACTCAAGGGTCAAGGGTGAAATTGTGGAAGTGGTGTGGGAGTAGTGATAGCGAGGCAGTACGGCAGTAATTGTGAGCTGTTTGAGGATTATCAGCACATACAAGCCACAAGCCTAGGCGAATTGATGTGTTGGGAAAGTATATGGAGCTAATTTGAGGGTGTAAAGGCGCCTCATGAGGGCATTTTCTAATGTCGAAATCATCGTTTGTTGATCTATTTCTCGACCGAGGGCCAAGCATACGGAGTAGCAAGGAGAAGTATGGGCCTATGTTTTGCATGCATGTGTGGGAATAAATAAGCTTGAAAGCATTCTGCTAAAGACCTGCATCCGTTACGGTACACTAAATCCCTCAAATAGGGATCTGGAAAACATCCACGTAAAGATAGAACCGATTGATAGATACCGTTGTATCCGTATGCGGTACATGTGACATGCGTTCAGCGAGAAGTGCATGCGTGATAATATAATTTCTAACTTCCCTCGTCGCTTCGACTTTCGCACCGGGGTAGGCTAGATGAAAAGAAGTCCGAGTAGGCATTCTAGATGGCAGATACTAGGTCCGCAGCGGTATGCGTGGTAGCACATCTTCCAAGAGGTTGGTAGAGGGAAAAAAAAGTGTCTAAGTTGAGAAGAGTTCCCAACTCGAAAGGATGCAATTCTCGTCGAGGTCTAATTCTACCTCCGATTCTCGAGCTGTTTCCTTCAATTTCTGATATCTGACTAATGTCTTCGCAACCCCCGCTCAAGTGCTCTCGGCGCTCATCGGTAGTCCTGTTCCGCTCTTGAATCAAGTTGCTGCTAATCACCTTGATGCTGCCTCCCCAGGGCTTTCCTCTCACCGATTTCCTCGAGCCGACCGTGGAAAAAGTCGATGCTATCATTGAGTGTCCGTGTAATCTCAATCATACCAGCCCTTTTCGACTCAAAGCCGACTTCTACCCGGGGCATCGGAGCTAAGCACCCCACTCAACCGACGCGACAGAGGAAGTTGCCCGAGCTGGTCCCGGTATCACAGCTTTTTTATCAAGAGCATTCGCGACAGGAAAGGTGATAGACATGTAAGGTCTGCCCAACTTCGGTAATTGACAAAGTACGTGGCCAGCGCTACGGATAATATCTTTTGAGGAATATTCTAGCTCCCTCTTTGAGGACACCGAAGTGGTCTCTGGCAACTACAGCTGTGCTTTGCAGGGCCACTTCAATCATTTTTCGTACTGGCAATATTCGCCTATGGGATACTCCTCAATAAGTACCAGCTCCTACGTACTATTTGTCCAGCTCATCTTCAAGCCGAGCATATCCTGGAGCACGTACTAAATCGATGAGCTTCAATTGATTCTCGTATGAATTGGTAGTGGATGCCGGCAGCGGCACAGGTCAAAGATTGCCAAAAAGGCCATTGTTCAGTAATTGGAGACGGAGACTAGGGTTCAACGTGTTTGTGGTCTGGGGAAGGTAGTTGTAGGGAATAATTTATTGGTTTGGGAGTCCGTGGTGGAGGAGAGAACTCTGAGTTGATACGGATAGAGATTTTCACTACCTAGGCGCCTGTAACCAAGCTGGATCTAAAGCACTATCCTCCTCGCTAAAGCTGAGAGATGGCCAGTTTACTTCTGGCTGCTGTAAGGGTAGCGAAGCGCCACCCTCCAAATTCTCGCTTCCAACGAAAGTGGGATCTAGGTCATGTAGAAAGCGTCGCAAGGGTGAGCTTGGCGTTGAAGTTGCTATGGAAAGAAAAGGGTTGATAGAGCTCTGCTCCAGATCACTATACAGTTCAGTCGTATCTTGAACTCTTTGCCTTTGCGGATGTCTTGGGCTAGAGGCTGCAGCCATGCTTTCCACGGAAAAGGGGTCCCATACTTGGAATGTTTCTGATGGCTGCTTTAGTCTTATATCTACATACAATCCAGGCTCGTTCATTATGCCTGTGTGAGTGCTGGATGGACAATCTTCTTTCTCTGATCCAACTAGACAAATGGTTGATTGAATTGATGGTCGATAAGTTTCATTCAAAGGGCCTGAAGGTTCACTGATATGACCCTCATTGCTCAAACCAGAAGAATCCGGTGTTACGACTAATCCGATAGGAGTAAGAATACCGCGAGGAGAATAGGCCTCATCGCTAGTACCAGGTATGGATTCGGTGTAATGGGTTCAGTTAAGGCCTGTTAACTTTGTACCTGCTCCCTGAAGGCGATTGCGACAGTCTTGAATAATGGTGGGCATCCTCGCCTTGAAGCTGGCAACAATTGGGTCGAACTCCTTTGCCAACTCTTCCTCTAACACAACGGCCAGGATATTCTCCAGTTGGCTCATTAGAACAGGCTTTTCATCTTGAGAGCAATTAGAAATGTGATCAATTCAGAGTGGAACTCGGGCTTACATGGGGATGGTTTGACCTTCTCATCAGGGAACAAAGTTTCAAAAAGAAACGTCCACTTCTCCTCAATCTTACCACCTCTCCTCGACTGAATAAGGCTCCATTGCTCCGAACTTATGCGGTCATCCTCGGGTTCGGGCAAAATCTCGCAGGGTTTGGTGCTTCGGATATGAGTGTTACACTCCTGTGTCGACCTCATTTCTTTCCAGCACCCAGGACAGCGCAGAGGTAGTGAATGATTGCGTTTCAAGTGAAAACTGAGCATTGCTAGCTTGGCGGTAGTTACACGGTTTATGAATATGAAGCAGTACATACTGTAGTCTTGACATATTCGGGTAGCCTTGCCCACTGTCCGGATCACGTAGGTAAAAGGGGCATCTGAGTCTCTTCTGGGGTATTTTCGGATCGGGGGCTGTTCTTTTCTTGCCTCTCCGTCGATCATCATCGTCTTCGTCTGACTCGGACCCGTTGTCGCCCGGATCTTTACCATCACTTCGCCCTCTCTTTCCATGACGTCTGGTTTTGGACGGAACTGTTCCTGATGAAGATGAACTTGACATTCGAGATACGCTGTGTGAACTGCTAGAGTTTTCCGCTGTCGTGTTGCTGTTCAAGTCATTGGGCGACTCCGTGCATGAAACCATTGCATCGTCTAAAATACCCATGATAACATCTTCGGAGACTCTTCCCACTGCTGCGAAGAGCATTGAATCGGCCCTTTTGTATGTCAATTCCAGTTTCTCAAGAGACGAGGCTTTTGCGGACTAGACGTCTCCTCGGGCAGCGCTTGATTCATTCTTTATACCCATAGCCTCATCTTCACCATAAGGTTGTGTGTCCGGAACGGAGAGCTCTCTTAGTGCATTTTGAACAGCCCGTAGTTGCATTTCTCGGTCCTAGGAATAGTGGTGAGGCTCCGTAGATGGTTCATCCGGCTTGAAATGGTTCTTGCTCCGTTGCCATCACCAATCTTCCAGCCATTGCTGTCTGCGACGATCAAGCCCTCATCAAGGAGCCATTGCTCGAGGACTTTGTCCTGGCTCCAAGTCTTAACGTCGAATGAGACTGATTCCTTTTCCAAGTGTCGGCCGACATGCTCCATGCGTTCCTCCCAAGACGCCGGGCCTGTAAAGATGCGGTAGCAGAAGAGGCAAGACGATTGGGGCGGCGTGTCGGGTATAGTTTGATGGCATCGCTGCTGATGCTGGGCGATGTTTTCCTCGGTGACCAGATACTTTGTGGGGTCTAAGGAGGGGTGGTGGGTGGGTGCTCCGTGCATGCATAGTAGATGTTGAGTAAAGAAAACTTTGCGGTTGAAATGGTTGTGGTAGACAGTCCTATTATCATCAGAATCTATCGTAGTTGTGCAGAGATCACATCTCCAGAAGCTAATCTTAATGTGCTGGGTGCCGACGTGCCTCTTCCATTCGTTCTTTGAGGAAGCGATTAATTGGCAGCCATATGCAGCAAGCGGACAAGGGAAGGACCGTCGTTTGATGGTTGTTGACGTTAGGCTTATTACGGTCGCGCCTTTGGCATCGCCGATTGACACTGTCGGGTGTTGCCGGTGGTCGTCTCCGTTTTGTCTTAGTCGAATAAGGTTTATAGTCTGAATCGTGTGATTCCTCATCGCATGAAGTCATCGGCAGTATCGACGCGGTATATCCTAGAGAACTACCAATGCCGGAGTCTGGGTAGCTATGGCAGTCACTTGGGACGGTTTCAATCTTCATAAAAGCCACTCAGCCTGCTCCCAACTTTGATTTTCTACAGTGTGAGTTCAGTTGTAGCCTTCTATTGTGCGCTTGTCAATGGGCTTGTTGTAAGTTCCTTCTAATAAATTTTAAATTTTGTCTTTTTAATAGAAGTGTAGCTCTATACAGCTCTGTACTATATTCTGTTCTATTAGGTATCTGTTTGTGGTTCGTCACCTGTCCGTACGAGCATTGATCTCTTACCCGCAGTCTGATTTCTTGTCCCCGGCTCAGTTATTGCAGCAGCTCTTATCTCGGGTTATGGACGGTTTCGATGGCCGATCTGGCTTGGTTGGGTTACTACGATCGTGGCTTCTAGACTGCTCATAGTTTTGGATCTGCACTTAATATCTTGTTTACTTGCCATTAAGCATAGCGCTGTAAATAGCACTGCTAATACTTTATTTGTAAGGAAAGTTTGCAAAAGACATACGTATATATACTAAGGCAACAATAGCAATAAATATTTATAGAATTATTAAGGCTATAGTAAGAACCTTGTGTTAAAGCTTATAAAAGTAACACAGCCTATAGATTTACCAAAGACAACACTTGAGTTGTGAACCGCTGTAATATCATAACGAAATTCGGGAGGTAGCCAGAGTAAATTGCGACCTTTCCAGGAAATCCACAATGACGTGACTTGTAAAAGAGTAGAGCTACTAAAGGCGCCGCAATTAGTTTGAAGAAGCAATCCATCTTCTGAAAAGGATATTTGATCAATGGAAACTACAAGACTCATTTCGTCAAGGACCTTCCCAGTTGATGCATCCCATAGCTTGACTGTCATGTCCCATGATCTAGATGCCACTTTCTGTCCGTCTGGCGAGAATGCCACTGATTCAACCCCACCTGCATGGCCCTCGAGCGTGCTGCGCAGTGCTCCTGTTGATGCATCCCACAGCTTGAC